>JBAHVR010000391.1:0-20000 GCA_036898135.1 Oncomelania hupensis
AGAAAAAAATATATATATGGAGTTTTTTTAAAGCTCTTAATTTAGTTGACACTGGTGGTAAGTAAAACGTTCCTCATTCTACTCAAGTTCCTCGAGCGGACACGTTTTTATCACCCCTAACCCCTTAAAAAAATTTTGGAACCCCCCCTCCAAGAGTAAGTGATCCGGCCCTGTGGGGCAACACTCACTGTGAATGTTAACAGAATTGGGAAGGGGGCGTGGTCAAAGTGGGTGAAACAATGTTGATTTTTTTTAAAAGGTCGACTAACAGCTGGAGTTGTCTCGCACCGTGGCGCTCGCTACAATAATGTCGAGCTTTTGACAGGATTATCTCCCGCCCAAATTTCGCTCACTATTGGTCGACTTAGCTGCAGTTAATAATGATGAAGAAGAAGAAGAAGAAGAAGAAGATGATGATGATGATGATGATGATGATGATGATGATGATGATGATGATGATGATGATGATGATGATGATGATGATAATAATAATAA
Source organism: Oncomelania hupensis (assembly GCA_036898135.1). NCBI lineage: Eukaryota > Metazoa > Mollusca > Gastropoda > Littorinimorpha > Pomatiopsidae > Oncomelania > Oncomelania hupensis. The sequence continues at coordinate 496 of JBAHVR010000391.1, forward strand.
TAATAATAATAATAATAATAATATAGGATGCCATCCCGCGCTTTTTGTTCAATCGAACGCAAAGCGCGGCGATCTGAAGAGATCGCTATTACAAAAGGTAGAATAAAAAATAAATTTTTGTTTTTTGTAATTTAGTCTGACTGCATCCAATATTTTTATCGAAGGGAGGGAAGAAACCGTAGTACCCGGCGTAAACCCTCTGTGAAAAGCCTGAAAAGTCTCGTATCTAAGTCACATAAGTTCGTTCCAGCAGTAATGTAGCCTGCGCTCCTTTCACTCATGTGAGAGAGAGAGAGAGATTCTATCATTGCTAACTTCTTCATATAAACATTGCCTCCTTCAGTGGACTTATTTTACCAAGTTGACCCGGCTTCCTCCGTGCGAGGGTCACGAAAACTAAATTGGCGTCGACGGTATACTGCTCACATTGCTCCCTGCTCCAAATCTGATTAGCTACAATTGTCCGCGCACTAAAACAGAGTATCTCTGGCTTGCAAACGCTGACGGCTCCTTGAAAAAAATCTTGCTATGCTTATTATACCTATAAGAGAATAACTTGAATTAAAGCCAGGGACTGGTGCAGCGAACTTGAGATCCAAGCAAATCTGTTTTTGTTTTAAAGAACCTTTAGAAATCAGAAGAAAAAGAAGAAGGAGGAGGAGGAGGAGAAGAAGAAAAAGGAGGAGAAGAAGGAACAGAAGAAGAAGAATGCTTTTACAAACTGGATGCTATATGCGCCTTATTCCTAAATCAGGTTCAAAGCGCGGCGATCGGTAACCAACGGACACGCTCGCCTGTTACAAACGCTCCTAAATACACAACAAACACACATTCATTATCCCAGCAAGTGGTGGAAACGCAAGTCGCTATTCGAAGACGAGAGGAGAAATAGAATTTTATTTGTTACATTTTAGATACACTGCATTTAGTGCCTTTTTTTTAAAGGGGATGAGAAAACCGGAGTACCCCGAGAAAATCCTCGGTAACCTGAAAAGATTCGTTCCTTAAGTCACATATTAAGTTCGTCCAATGCGAAGCAATCGATCCCGCGACTCTCGGCAATAGGAAACCGGCGACTAAGCCCACTGCGCCACCGGGCCACTGTCGCTCAAGATTGGTCGATTTAGCCCCAGCTACATTACAGTTGAACTTTATGTAGAACCTGGGGCCCCATAGATGCACACCCTATCCACAACGCGTGGCAAAGCTTTATAGACGGGACTGGGAGTAACCAGTAGACGGCTACATCGTTTCCAAACACAGACAGTAAAATTGTGATCTTTTGCCTGTTGTTCTGTTTTAAGATATAATGCGGAATAGAGAACATCCCTGAGCTGGGGGAAATGGACATCTTCTGTTTATCCTCCCTATTCCGCTGGACTGCCACGCGATTCCCACACAATAGTTATGTTAGCACGTTGGGTAGACTCAAAGACTGACAGTATTGTATCTCACTTCAATAGAACAATACATTTTGCGAAGTGAGAAACACACACACACACACAAATAAGGTGAAATAAAATAGCAAAGTTGTTCCCAGAATCTCGAGTGGTCGTATTGAGTAGGTACTATCAAGATAAAAAGCATAGAATCTGAGTCAAAATAATACCTACTCAATATAAAATAAAATACACAGGCAAAGCCAGCCGAAAATAATGGTGGTTGGTTTAATTAACCCAGCATACTTTCGTAAAATAGTTATAGAGTCAACATCAATATAATACATGCAAATAATAGTTAATAATACTAATTTATTGTATAAAGCGCAGTTCCAAACTAAAAAGTCTGTTCAAAGCGCTCACACGCCTACTCTCGCACAAGCACTCGCAGAATACGAGACTGAAACATACAATAAAACATGGAGCAATTAAAAATATAAATACTAAACTACATACATCTAACACATACACACATACGCAAACACAAACACACACAAACACAATTAGCTTAAGCAACCACAACAGTAAGAAAGATTCGTACATGTACAAATGTGCATTACAATTAAACAAAAGATGTAAGAACATTTAACACACACACGCACACACACAAACAAACAAGTACAGTACAAAGTGAATACAATAAATAAAAAGACATATCGTATATTGAAGGTTAGAGAACCAGACGGGCTGAAAGCTTCCAGACGCCTATTGATACTCAGGGTATTCCAAAGGATCTAGGAAAGGCTAATCACCGAGGGTTTAGTTCTCGAATTAGTGGTGTTGTAGTTGTCGCTGGCTGAATGTAAAGGTGCGGCTAGTTGTTATAGGATTCGATAGTGTTGGGACTACCACTACTAAAACACAGGACCTGTAAAAGTACTCCTACTGCACCTGTTGTCAGGTGTGTTGTTTTGTGAACTGACCAACACGAAGGGACTGACGTAAGTTGTTGGTTTGTTGTTGTTGTTATTGTTTTATTTTTTTTTAATCTGGATTTTGTATTGTTTAGAATCAGAACTGTATTCTCTCAACGATAAATGCCAACAAATGTATGCTGTTGGAGGAATTACAAGGTTAATTTATCTTCATCCGTTTCCGAATTTTTTATAGTTTAGAAATCAGACTTATAATCGGTATTGTCCTCAACCCCACCCCCGCCATACCTTTCCCCACCCTCTCTCTCTCCCTCTCTCCCTCTTTCTCTCTCCCTCTCTCCCCCTCTCTCTCTCCCTCTCTCTCCCTCTCTTTCTCTCTCTCTGTCCCAGATTAAGTCCTATTTAATGCGTGTTACAATTTCTGCTGTTTACAATTTGCTCATAAATATTTCTCTCTATTCATTCTTTGCCATTCCGAAGGGGCAGCAAAGTTCACACAACATGCGGTTGTTGTTTAGTTTTTTTTTAAAAATAGTTTTGTGTGAAAAGGCGCTTTGAATTACAAGCTCTTTGAATGACGTCTGCTTTCTTTCGAAATTATAAATTATCGAGAACGTAATTGTCTACGTTCTCGATAATTTATAATTTCGAAAGAAAGCAAACGTCATTCAAAGAGCTTGTAATTCAAATCGCCTTTTCACACAAAACTATTAAACAAAAACAACAACCGCATGTTATAAGCCTACATTTGTGGCATTTTACCCCATACAAAAATATGCTTTTAAGATTTGTGTGAGAAAAGACGTTTTGAAACTGAGGCTCTTTAAACGCGTTCTGCTTGGTTTGATATATATTATGTAAACAGGGTTAGCGCATGAGTGATCTATTGAATACGTTTTGGGACGATTTCAGGCTGATTTGAATATTGACGGTCGGAGCACCGCTATACAACATTACGTGAGTTGCACTTTTAATCTATAGGTTCATTGATTTCTGTGTGGAAGGCGACTTGCGCCAGTGGGTTTATTCAGATCAACAAACTTCAATAATTTTCAGTTAAATGGGTACCATGGATCGAATAGCTTTTCAATTTCAAACGATAATGGATGACCAATGATAATGGATTAATAGGTAAAAGATATTTGAGTTTTGTATTTCCAGAATTATCTGAAATTACTTTGAAATAGTCGGGTTGGGGTGGAGAGGAAGGTTGGGGAGGAAGGGGATTGAAAACGAATGTCGGTCTGTAGTGGATGGGCCGTCCGTCCGTCTGTCCATGTATTGGTCTGTTGGAAACGATATCATAAGAACCTCTAAACGGATTTTTACCCATCTTCATAGGAACATTACCTCCCGTGTCATCATATTTGCTCTAACGCAAAAGGTCAAGGTCACTGGACTCATTTGTTTGCTAACCACGTTTTGCTCAATATCTATAAAACGGCTGAAACGATTTTGTTGAGTTTTTGGTATACAGGTACTTCAAATGATGGGCCATGCTTCAGTAGTGGTATACAGGTACTTCAAATGATGGGCCATGCTTCAGTAGTGGTATACAGGTACTTCAAATGATGGGCCATGCTTCCGTAGTGGTATACAGGTACTTCAAATGATGGGCCATGCTTCAGTAGTGGTATACAGGTACTTCAAATGATGGATCATCCTTCAGTAGTGGTATACAGGTACTTCAAATGATGGGACATCCTTCAGTAGTGGTATACAGGTACTTCAAATGATGGGCCATGCTTCAGTAGTGGTATACAGGTACTTCAAATGATGGATCATCCTTCAGTAGTGGTATACAGGTACTTCAAATGATGGGCCATCCTTCAGTAGTGGTATACAGGTACTTCAAATGATGGGACATCCTTCAGTAGTGGTATACAGGTACTTCAAATGATGGGCCATGCTTCAGTAGTGGTATACAGGTACTTCAAATGATGGGCCATGCTTCAGTAGTGGTATACAGGTACTTCAAATGATGGATCATCCTTCAGTAGTGGTATACAGGTACTTCAAATGATGGGCCATGCTTCAGTAGTGGTATACAGGTACTTCAAATGATGGATCATCCTTCAGTAGCAGTCCGGTTGTCGGCCAGTTGGTCGGTCTGTCGTTTCCAATGTAACTTTTTTGTGTGTGTTCCAAACACACTTTGTATCGTATCTCTGGAATAACCGAACCGAAATTCATTATTTTTACTTTATATATACTTTATCTACTGCTTAACATGTTGTATTATTCGTGTTTGTACCTTCTCAAAGGTCAAGGTCATTCCGCTTCACCATTTCCTAAATGCGTTTTGAGGTGTATCTAAAAACAAGGCTGAATCGATTTTGATTGTTATAAAAATTCTTGCAGTTAGTTCCGATATTGGCCTATAATTTTATATTTTCCTTTGGCTTCAGCTTACCACCTTGTTATTCTTCATTGTGGATTGTTTGGTTTTTTTTTTTTTTAATTTTGGGGGAGGCTTCCTACAAAGCTTATATATGCTTTTATTCTGTCGGAAATCAAGTTTTATCGATGTTCAATCAAGAAATTGGTTAGAGAGAGAGAGAGAGAAGAGAGAGAGGAGTGTGTATGTGTTGGGGGCAGAGGCGATTGTGTGTGGGTAGAGGAAGGACAGGGAGAGATGTGTCAGCGATAGTAGTTTTGTAAATAATATCTTCTGGTGACCTCATTAGTGGTATTTGCATAAAATAATATACCCAGTACAACTCTACATCCTTTGTCCTTGATTAAATATATATGTGTCACATTTTCTTTCGTTCTATCCCATTTCTTTCTTTCTGTCTTTTTCTTTTCCTTTCTTTTTTTTTTTTTTTTTTTTTTTGGGGGGGGGGGGGGTCGCTTATTTTGTTCATCGGTGCTTTCTTTCCTTCCTTCTTTTATTTTATCTCCAACTTTGCCTGTCACTATTTTCCTCTCGTTTGGTTTTGTTGGTTCTCTCTCTCTCTCTCTCTCTCTCTCTCTCTCTCTCTCTCTCTCTCTCTCTCTCTCTCTCTCTCTCTCTCTCTCTTTCTCTCTCTCTCTCTCTCCCTCTCTCTTTTTCTTTCTTTCGTTCTTTCTTTCGTTCGTTCTTTCTTTCGTTCTTTCTTTATTTCTTTCTTTCGTTCTTTCGTTATTTTTTTCGTTCTTTCTTTTTTCTTTCGTTCTTTCTTTCGTTCTTTCCTTCGTTCTTTCTTTCGTTCTTTCTATTTTTCTTTCGTTCGTTTTTTCTTTTTTTCTTTCTTTCTTTCTTTCTTTCTTTCGTTCTTTCTTTCTTTCTTTCTTTCGTTCTTTCTTTCGTTCTTTCTTTCGTTCTTGCGTTCGTTCTTTCTTTCTTTCTTTCTTTCTTTCGTTCTTTCTTTCTCTCCTCTCCCCACAACCCACGTCCACCCCTCCCCATTTTTTTTATTTATTTTAAATATGATCAATTACTCGCAATAGCAGAGCCAGGTGACCAATTTCTGCCAATGAAATAACACTTTAGATAAGAAGACGTGGACATAACAACGACTGAAAAGCAATTTATTGGACTCGTCCTCTCGAATACGTCCGTGCCTTCCATATATTTTGGAGTGTAGCGCCATTTGCTTTACTTTTAATTGTCATGTTTGACGCACCGTTGCTAGAATGTATTGCCAGTTGAGTTTGCAATTTCATTCCAATTCAACTCATTTGTCTCGATAGCAAGCTCCGAAAGCTTCCTAAGGCACTGGATACCCAGAACCCGCATACACAAACTACAGGGTGGTCGAAAAGTGACTCCCTATTGGAAATTGCTTGGAACGTAGTACTGCATCTGCATGAGACAACATGGTGCATGGTGATCCCTACAATGGTACAATTGAAGGCCTTAACAGCTGAACTATCTTTGATCTCCTGTCACAGGGACCAGTAGCCGCTGATAATGATCGGTCGTCTGGCACTTGTTCTCATATCTTCTTAGGCCGCACGTCAGCTGAGCTCGCTCCCGCAGTGTCAGTCGACGGGCCATGATGGGCTTCTCTCGTCACCGTGAGATCAATCACAGATGAGCAACACAATCCTACTAATGTAATAGCATTTTGTTTCATGTAAATGCAGTAGTATTGACCAAAGTTATAAGGAAATTTTATTTTCACTAGGGATTTACTTTTCCACCACCCTGTAGTTTGCGGAAGTCAACTTCAACTTCAAATTGACTCCAAGTACATTTGACAACATACTAGAGAATTTGCTTCGCTCATAAAAAGAAAAGAAAAAAGAACACATAAAAACCCGTTAAAAACAAATCTTATCCTAACCTATCCTATCCTATCCTATCCTATCCTATCCTATCCTATCCTATCCCACAACACGGAGGTCGTAGGTGCACCACAGATGATCGTTTAACCAGCGTACTCCATCTTTCCATGTCCTCATCATCCCTGATTGTTTCGCTCAGTGTCAAACCAGTCCATTCTCGAATGTTGTCCTCCACCTCTTTTCTGTCTCCCTCTTCTTCTACCTCCTTGCACTGTGCCTTGCAGGGTGGTCTTTGCAAGACCTGATGATCTGGTGACGTGGCCATACCATCGGAGTTTCCGTTTCTTCACCACTGTGAGCAGGTCATCGTGTTGTCCAATGGCTTGTGTGATGGTCTGTCGGACTTCGTCGTTGGTGATGTGCTGGGTATAGGAAATGCCCACAACTCTTCTGTAGCACCTCATCTCCATGCTTTGTATTCTTCGTTGGAGATCTGCTGTGAGGGTCCATGTTTCGCAAGCATATAGGAAGATGGAGATGACAAGGGAGCGCAGCAGCCTTACCTTGGAATGTAGACTGATGGTCCTATCTTTCCAAATTGGCTTCAACCTCGCCAGGGCAGCAGTTTGTGCGATCCTGGAGAGGACTTCCTGTCGGGACCCATTGTCTGATACAATGGCTCCTAAATATTTGAAGCTATGCACTGTGTTGAGGGATTGGCCTTGGACTTGTGTTGTTGGTCATCATTTTGGTCTTCTCTGCACTTATTTCCATTCCATAGGCTCTGGAGGTGGTGTCAAGCCTCTGTACCAGCTGTTCAAGTTCTTGTTCCTCTCCAGCCAATCCATCAATGTCATCCGCAAAACGGAGGTTGGAGATTGCTCCTCCCCCTATGCTGAATGTGCCTTCGTGGTCTGCTAGGGCATCTGACATGATGCGCTCTAGGAAGATGTTGAAGAGTGTTGGAGAGAGTAGGCATCCCTGGCGCACACCGATTGTTGTTTTGAACCAGTTTCCGATGGCGCTGTTGTGGAGGACTGCACTTGTCATACAGACTTTTGATGACTTCAATAACTTTAGGGCTGATGTTGTACACTCTCATGGTTGCCCACAGAGCGGCATGCCAGACTCGGTCAAACGCCTTTTTGAAGTCTATGAACACATGATAAAGATGTTGTTGGTGCTGTAGGTATTTCTCGCAGATTATTCTGAGGTTGAAAATCTATTCAGTGGTACCAAATCCCGAGCCGCAAGCAACGATAGTACCAACGCGTCATTAACTGGTTGTCCTGTTTGGCTCGCACTTGCAGTGTTGTGACATACAAACTACCATAACTTCCAAACGTTGAACTTTGGTTTACAATGAAATTCATACTCACGTCTGAGTTTTTGGCACGGCCACTCGACTTTTGTTCTGCTGGTTCTTTAAAGATATCATATCAATCGCGTCCTAGACTTTTGTTCTGCTGGTTGTTTAAAGATATCATATCAATCGCGTCCTAGACTTTTGTTCTGCTGGTTGTTTAAAGATATCATATCAATCGCGTCCTAGACTTTTGTTCTGCTGGTTGTTTAAAGATATCATATCAATCGCGTCCTAGACTTTTGTTCTGCTGGTTGTTTAAAGATATCATATCAATCGCGTCCTAGACTTTTGTTCTGCTGGTTGTTTAAAGATATCATATCAATCGCGTCCTAGACTTTTGTTCTGCTGGTTGTTTAAAGATATCATATCAATCGCGTCCTAGACTTTTGTTCTGCTGGTTGTTTAAAGATATCATATCAATCGCGTCCTAGACTTTTGTTCTGCTGGTTGTTTAAAGATATCATATCAATCGCGTCCTAGACTTTTGTTCTGCTGGTTGTTTAAAGATATCATATCAATCGCGTCCTAGACTTTTGTTCTGCTGGTTGTTTAAAGATATCATATCAATCGCGTCCTAGACTTTTGTTCTGCTGGTTGTTTAAAGATATCATATCAATCGCGTCCTAGACTTTTGTTCTGCTGGTTGTTTAAAGATATCATATCAATCGCGTCCTAGACTTTTGTTCTGCTGGTTGTTTAAAGATATCATATCAATCGCGTCCTAGACTTTTGTTCTGCTGGTTGTTTAAAGATATCATATCAATCGCGTCCTAGACTTTTGTTCTGCTGGTTGTTTAAAGATATCATATCAATCGCGTCCTAGACTTTTGTTCTGCTGGTTGTTTAAAGATATCATATCAATCGCGTCCTAGACTTTTGTTCTGCTGGTTGTTTAAAGATATCATATCAATCGCGTCCTAGACTTTTGTTCTGCTGGTTGTTTAAAGATATCATATCAATCGCGTCCTAGACTTTTGTTCTGCTGGTTGTTTAAAGATATCATATCAATCGCGTCCTAGACTTTTGTTCTGCTGGTTGTTTAAAGATATCATATCAATCGCGTCCTAGACTTTTGTTCTGCTGGTTGTTTAAAGATATCATATCAATCGCGTCCTAGACTTTTGTTCTGCTGGTTGTTTAAAGATATCATATCAATCGCGTCCTAGACTTTTGTTCTGCTGGTTGTTTAAAGATATCATATCAATCGCGTCCTAGACTTTTGTTCTGCTGGTTGTTTAAAGATATCATATCAATCGCGTCCTAGACTTTTGTTCTGCTGGTTGTTTAAAGATATCATATCAATCGCGTCCTAGACTTTTGTTCTGCTGGTTGTTTAAAGATATCATATCAATCGCGTCCTAGACTTTTGTTCTGCTGGTTGTTTAAAGATATCATATCAATCGCGTCCTAGACTTTTGTTCTGCTGGTTGTTTAAAGATATCATATCAATCGCGTCCTAGACTTTTGTTCTGCTGGTTGTTTAAAGATATCATATCAATCGCGTCCTAGACTTTTGTTCTGCTGGTTGTTTAAAGATATCATATCAATCGCGTCCTAGACTTTTGTTCTGCTGGTTGTTTAAAGATATCATATCAATCGCGTCCTAGACTTTTGTTCTGCTGGTTGTTTAAAGATATCATATCAATCGCGTCCTAGACTTTTGTTCTGCTGGTTGTTTAAAGATATCATATCAATCGCGTCCTAGACTTTTGTTCTGCTGGTTGTTTAAAGATATCATATCAATCGCGTCCTAGACTTTTGTTCTGCTGGTTGTTTAAAGATATCATATCAATCGCGTCCTAGACTTTTGTTCTGCTGGTTGTTTAAAGATATCATATCAATCGCGTCCTAGACTTTTGTTCTGCTGGTTGTTTAAAGATATCATATCAATCGCGTCCTAGACTTTTGTTCTGCTGGTTGTTTAAAGATATCATATCAATCGCGTCCTAGACTTTTGTTCTGCTGGTTGTTTAAAGATATCATATCAATCGCGTCCTAGACTTTTGTTCTGCTGGTTGTTTAAAGATATCATATCAATCGCGTCCTAGACTTTTGTTCTGCTGGTTGTTTAAAGATATCATATCAATCGCGTCCTAGACTTTTGTTCTGCTGGTTGTTTAAAGATATCATATCAATCGCGTCCTAGACTTTTGTTCTGCTGGTTGTTTAAAGATATCATATCAATCGCGTCCTAGACTTTTGTTCTGCTGGTTGTTTAAAGATATCATATCAATCGCGTCCTAGACTTTTGTTCTGCTGGTTGTTTAAAGATATCATATCAATCGCGTCCTAGACTTTTGTTCTGCTGGTTGTTTAAAGATATCATATCAATCGCGTCCTAGACTTTTGTTCTGCTGGTTGTTTAAAGATATCATATCAATCGCGTCCTAGACTTTTGTTCTGCTGGTTGTTTAAAGATATCATATCAATCGCGTCCTAGACTTTTGTTCTGCTGGTTGTTTAAAGATATCATATCAATCGCGTCCTAGACTTTTGTTCTGCTGGTTGTTTAAAGATATCATATCAATCGCGTCCTAGACTTTTGTTCTGCTGGTTGTTTAAAGATATCATATCAATCGCGTCCTAGACTTTTGTTCTGCTGGTTGTTTAAAGATATCATATCAATCGCGTCCTAGACTTTTGTTCTGCTGGTTGTTTAAAGATATCATATCAATCGCGTCCTAGACTTTTGTTCTGCTGGTTGTTTAAAGATATCATATCAATCGCGTCCTAGACTTTTGTTCTGCTGGTTGTTTAAAGATATCATATCAATCGCGTCCTAGACTTTTGTTCTGCTGGTTGTTTAAAGATATCATATCAATCGCGTCCTAGACTTTTGTTCTGCTGGTTGTTTAAAGATATCATATCAATCGCGTCCTAGACTTTTGTTCTGCTGGTTGTTTAAAGATATCATATCAATCGCGTCCTAGACTTTTGTTCTGCTGGTTGTTTAAAGATATCATATCAATCGCGTCCTAGACTTTTGTTCTGCTGGTTGTTTAAAGATATCATATCAATCGCGTCCTAGACTTTTGTTCTGCTGGTTGTTTAAAGATATCATATCAATCGCGTCCTAGACTTTTGTTCTGCTGGTTGTTTAAAGATATCATATCAATCGCGTCCTAGACTTTTGTTCTGCTGGTTGTTTAAAGATATCATATCAATCGCGTCCTAGACTTTTGTTCTGCTGGTTGTTTAAAGATATCATATCAATCGCGTCCTAGACTTTTGTTCTGCTGGTTGTTTAAAGATATCATATCAATCGCGTCCTAGACTTTTGTTCTGCTGGTTGTTTAAAGATATCATATCAATCGCGTCCTAGACTTTTGTTCTGCTGGTTGTTTAAAGATATCATATCAATCGCGTCCTAGACTTTTGTTCTGCTGGTTGTTTAAAGATATCATATCAATCGCGTCCTAGACTTTTGTTCTGCTGGTTGTTTAAAGATATCATATCAATCGCGTCCTAGACTTTTGTTCTGCTGGTTGTTTAAAGATATCATATCAATCGCGTCCTAGACTTTTGTTCTGCTGGTTGTTTAAAGATATCATATCAATCGCGTCCTAGACTTTTGTTCTGCTGGTTGTTTAAAGATATCATATCAATCGCGTCCTAGACTTTTGTTCTGCTGGTTGTTTAAAGATATCATATCAATCGCGTCCTAGACTTTTGTTCTGCTGGTTGTTTAAAGATATCATATCAATCGCGTCCTAGACTTTTGTTCTGCTGGTTGTTTAAAGATATCATATCAATCGCGTCCTAGACTTTTGTTCTGCTGGTTGTTTAAAGATATCATATCAATCGCGTCCTAGACTTTTGTTCTGCTGGTTGTTTAAAGATATCATATCAATCGCGTCCTAGACTTTTGTTCTGCTGGTTGTTTAAAGATATCATATCAATCGCGTCCTAGACTTTTGTTCTGCTGGTTGTTTAAAGATATCATATCAATCGCGTCCTAGACTTTTGTTCTGCTGGTTGTTTAAAGATATCATATCAATCGCGTCCTAGACTTTTGTTCTGCTGGTTGTTTAAAGATATCATATCAATCGCGTCCTAGACTTTTGTTCTGCTGGTTGTTTAAAGATATCATATCAATCGCGTCCTAGACTTTTGTTCTGCTGGTTGTTTAAAGATATCATATCAATCGCGTCCTAGACTTTTGTTCTGCTGGTTGTTTAAAGATATCATATCAATCGCGTCCTAGACTTTTGTTCTGCTGGTTGTTTAAAGATATCATATCAATCGCGTCCTAGACTTTTGTTCTGCTGGTTGTTTAAAGATATCATATCAATCGCGTCCTAGACTTTTGTTCTGCTGGTTGTTTAAAGATATCATATCAATCGCGTCCTAGACTTTTGTTCTGCTGGTTGTTTAAAGATATCATATCAATCGCGTCCTAGACTTTTGTTCTGCTGGTTGTTTAAAGATATCATATCAATCGCGTCCTAGACTTTTGTTCTGCTGGTTGTTTAAAGATATCATATCAATCGCGTCCTAGACAGGTGGTGCCAGCTACATACATACACCCAGCAAGCCCACTAGAGCCCTTCTCTCCTACCCCCTCCTCCATCTCCGGTCGCCGTGGATTGTCCTGAGTTGTCTGAGGCGTCAGACGATTTGCCTATGGCAGCAGCGAGTGGGCGCCTCGGGGAGACGGTTTGAGTTAGATCCAGCGCCTTGAGTAACTCCTTGAGGTGGAAAAGTGTTATATAAAAAAACGATAACGGAATCGATCAATCTTTCGTGATCAAACAATAAAAAATAAAAACTTTGATATCAATACTAAAGGATTAACATACGGCGTTGATTTTTGATTTTTTGGACTCGCATGCTGTGTAAGTTATTCACCACTTTTTTTTTTCTTGTACTCCTGACTTTAAAAATTGATTTTTAGAAGTCAATATTTAAATGACGAAAATACGCACAAAATAAATTTGTTTTCGTTTTTTCTTTTTTATTTCGTCCTTCTCTTTCTGTATTTTTTTTTCCTTCTAGTTATTTTTTCCCCCTATGTATCCTGCCTTGAACAGCCCCGAGTTTCCTAGACAGAGCGCTACGTAACGTTACGTAACTATTTTGGCGGAAAGTCTGCGCAACCCTATGGTCGCGGAGAGCGCTCTGTAGCGGTCTGTATTATTCTGTAGCGTCCTGTTGTGCTCTGTAGTGGTCTCAAAAGGTTGTTTGCGAAGAGAAAAAGATGGCGGTCAAAGTGGTGGGCTTTCGATTTGCGAATGGCAATGTGTTCAATGGTGAAACAGCAAGGGAGGACTTTTTGTTATTTACTGTCTGATAAGATTTGTGTGTGAGGGAATAATTATGTTTATGTGCAATCGGTATGAATTAGTATTTATATGTGATAGTATTGCTGTGTCGTCAGTGCGATTGACAGTAACTTTCACTTTCAGCCAACTTCACTTTGATTGGCTGTTGTGCAGTCAACATGTGCTGCGCCATTTTAAAAGCGTTCCCTTAAGGCAAAAGGTTGCCCAAAAGCAAAAATAGTTTGTGCGGAGCAACCGAAACGTTTTGTGGCGCTTTTTTTTTTCTAGACAACTCGGGACAGGCTTATGCGCTTTCTTTTCTTTTCTTTTCTTTTTCTTTAATTTTTTCCCCCCAAACCACAAGTAACCTCGTGGATTTCGTGCAAAAAATATGTGGCGCATTGTTTGAATAGAAACTTTGACTCAAGTGTTTTGTACGTAGTATAATTATATTATACCCAAGTAGATCTACATGTCCTTTGTTGCATACAGATTGAAGCGCTCAGTGGGGTATTGTTTTCCCCTAATGTCAAAAATTGAGTGGGTGGTAATCTGTACTGTATTTGTTGTATCTATATGTAGTCTGCAATATTTCAAGTTGATCTCGTCGTTATTTTCTCTTCTATTTAATCCTTGCTGATATTGTATGCTCAGTCTTATGTTTTATAGAGCTATATGTATTAGAGTTGTGGTCTACTCCCCCCACCCCACCCCACCCCCAAAATAATAAACTACGTTTGGGTGGGAGTATAATATACTGTATTCAACTTAAAATGGGGTGTCGGATAGCGCAGTGGTTGGAGCACTCGCTACTGTGTCGCAAGTTAAGCACCGTCCAGTGCGGTTAGCACTTGGATGGGTGACCGCAAAAACTTGAAGCGACAAATAACAACGCCCCCAGTTGACTCTACTGTGACTGAGTACCTACTCTCTTAAGGGTGGGGAAGGTAATGCAGCGAAGGAGAGAGATGGGCATCACCCTCATTACGCTGGCCCAAGATAAGTGTGATCTCCAACATCACGCTCTCCTACGGCCACAAGGCTATGGGACTACCTTTACCTTTACCTACCAACTTAAAACAAGGTGCATAATAAGCCTCGACGTTATTTTTGAGTTGTTTGAAAGGGAGGAAACTCTTCTCTCGTTCTCCGTCTCGTTCTTTTGTCTCCCCTGCAAAAATCAGTTGACTCTCATACTGTGTGCATGGAAACCCACTTAGGGCAAAGTTCCAAACGGTTTTTTCTCTCCACTCGTCTCAAATTAAAACCTATTCAGTCTGGTTTGAGGCGTGACAAGTAGGCCTGCTGTGCGCTTTGCTGTTCCTAGGGCGCATCTTGACTCCAGCGCACGACCTTTTGTGCACAATGTCCGCGTCATCGCCATCAGCGTGGATGAGCCTAGTCGATGTCGTTCCAGCTAAACTGTATGCGCCTTGAACAGCTCTTTGGTCTAGAAAGTGCGCTGGAATAATCCAATGTCTCTGTGTGCATGTCCGCAGTGCCTGACCTGCGCTCTCTTGCATGGATTAACTGAGATTATCTCTCGCTTGTTGAAGCTTAGTAGACCAGTTACGGCTGTTAAGGAATGTAGGATTGTATTATTAGTCTGTGTTTGCATTGCCACCAATTTATTTTCATATTGCCTATGGTCTTGTGCATTGTGTCATAAAGCATTGCGACCTCTCAGAGCCAGGGGCTCCTTTAAAGGCAAGGATAGTGTACGATACAATATAACACAATGCAATACAATACAATACAATACAATACAATACAATACAATACAATACAATACAATACAATACATCACTACATTACACAACACTACACTACACAACTCTACCCTACACTACACTACTCTACTCTACACAACACTACTCTACACTACACTACACTACACTACATAACACTACACTACATAATACTGCACTACTCTGCTCTACCCTACACTACACTACTCTACTCTACACTACACTACTGTACACTACATAACACAACATTACATTACACTAACTCTACACTACACTACATAATACTACACTACATAACACAACGTTACGCTATTCTACACTACACCACTCTACCCTACACTACACAACACAACATTACATAACACAACACAATACTACTCTACACTACACAACTCTACATAACACAACACTACATTACATAAAACAACACAACACAATACTACTCTACACTACACGATACTACATAACACAACACTGCATAACACAACACTACATATCTCAACACTACATAACACAACACTACATATCTCAACATTACATAACACAACACTGCATATCTCAGCACTACATAACACAACACTACATATCTCAACATTACATAACACAACACTACATATCTCAACATTACATAACACAACACTACATATCTCAACATTACATAACACAACACTACATATCTCAACATTTCATAACACAACACTACATATCTCAACATTACATAGCACAACACTACATATCTCAACATTACATAACACTACACTACATATCTCAGCACTACATAACACAACACTACATATCACAACACTACAAATCTCAACACTACATAACACAATACTACATATCTCAACACTACATAACACAACACGACACATCTCAACGCTGCATAACACACCACTGCATATCTCAACACTACATAACACAACACTGCATATCTCAACACTACATAACACAACACTACATATCTCAACACTACAGAACACAACACTGCATAACACAACACTACATATCTCAACACTACATAACACAACACTACATATCTCAACACTACATAACACAACACTGCATAACACAACACTACATATCTCAACACTGCATAACACAACACTTCATATCTCAACACTACATAACACAACACTGCATAACACAACACTACATATCTCAACACTACATAACACAACACTACATATCTCAACACTACATAACACAACACTGCATAACACAACACTACATATCTCAACACTGCATAACACAACACTTCATATCTCAACACTACATAACACAACACTGCATAACACAACACTACATAACACAACACTACATAACACAACACTACATATCTCAACACTACATATCTCAACACTACATAACACAACACTGCATAACACAACACTGCATATCTCAACACTACATAACACAACACTACATATCTCAACACTACATAACACAACACTACATATCTCAACACTACATAACACAACACTACATATCTCAACACTACATAACACAACACTGCATAACACAACACTGCATATCTCAACACTGCATAACACAACACTACATAACACAACACTACATAACACAACACTACATATCTCAACACTACATAACACAACACTGCATAACACAACACTACATATCTCAACACTACATAACACAACACTGCAGAACACAGCACTACATATCTCAACACTACATAACACAACACTACATATCTCAACACTGCATAACACAACACTACATATCTCAACACTACATAACACAACACTACATATCTCAACACTACATAACACAACACTACATATCTCAACACTACATATCTCAACACTACATAACACAACACTACATATCAACACTACATAACACAACACTGCATAACACAACACTACATATCTCAACACTACATAACACAACACTACATAACACAACACTACATATCAACACTACATAACACAACACTACATAACACAACACTACATATCAACACTACATAACACAACACTACATAACACAACACTACATATCAACACTACATAACACAACACTACATAACACAACACTACATATCAACACTACATAACACAACACTACATAACACAACACTACATATCAACACTACATAACACAACACTACATAACACAACACTACATATCTCAACACTACATAACACAACACTACATAACACAACACTACATATCAACACTACATAACACAACACTGCATAACACACACACTACAATATCTCACACTACATAACACAACACTACAAATCTCAACACTCATATCTCAACACTACATAACACAACACTACATCAATCAACACAACATAACACAAACTACCTACATAACACAACACTGCATAACACAACACTACATATCTCAACACTACATAACACAACACTACATAACACAACACTACATATCTCAACACTACATAAAACAACACTGCAGAACACAACACTACATATCTCAACGCTACATAACACAACACTACATAACACAACACTGCATAACACAACACTACATATCTCAACACTACATATCTCAACACTACATAACACAACACTACATATCTCAACACTACATATCTCAACACTACATAACACAACACTACATATCTCAACACTACATAACACAACACTACATAACACAACACTACATATCAACACTACATAACACAACACTACATAACACAACACTGCATAACACAACACTACATATCTCAACACTATATATCTCAACACTACATAACACAACACTACATATCTCAACACTACATAACACAACACTACATATCTCAACACTACATAACACAACACTACATATCTCAACACTACATATCTCAACACTACATATCTCAACACTACATATCTCAACACTACATAACACAACACTACATATCACAACACTACATAACACAACACTACATATCACAACACTACATATCACAACACTATATAACACAACACTATATAACACAACACTATATAACACAACACTACATATCACAACACTATATAACACAACACTACATATCACAACACTATATAACACAACACTATATAACACAACACTACATAACACAACACTACATATCACAACACTACATATCACAACACTGCATAACACAACACTTCATATCTCAACACTACATATTTCAACACTACATAACACAACACTACATAACACAACACTATATAACACAACACTACATAACACAACACTACATAACACAACACTACATAACACAACACTACATAACACAACACTATATAACCCAACACTATATAACCCAACACTATATAACCCAACACTATATAACCCAACACTATATAACCCAACACTACATAACCCAACACTACATAACACAACACTACATAACACAACACTATATAACCCAACACTACATAACCCAACACTACATAACACAACACTACATAACACAACACTATATAACCCAACACTACATAACACAACACTACATAACACAACACTATATAACACAACACTACATAACATTACACTACATATCTCAACACTACATAACACAACACTATATAACCCAACACTATATAACACAACACTACATAACATTACACTACATATCTCAACACTACATAACACAACACTACATAACATTACACTACATATCTCAACACTACATAACACAACACTACATAACATTACACTACATATCTCAACACTATATAACACAACACTACATAACATTACACTACATATCTCAACACTATATAACCCAACACTACATAACACAACACTACATAACACAACACTACATAACACAACACTATATAACCCAACACTACATAACCCAACACTACATAACACAACACTACATAACACAACACTATATAACCCAACACTACATAACACAACACTACATAACACAACACTACATAACACAACACTACATAACACAACACTACATAACATTACACTACATATCTCAACACTACATAACACAACACTACACCCCACCACACCACACTACCCTTGTCTATTACATCAAGAGGAATTACAACAGGCGCAGAATCACAGTCTTATAAAATCAAAAATAATTATTAAGAATGCACAACGATCCACTTTCACCCACATCACAGCCATGCACCTTGAAACCGTCATTCCAACATAGTCTGCCTCCCCTACCCTCCCTTTCTCCAATCCCACCCCCACCCCTCCACCCCGCTTTAATTCTAATCTCACACACAATAGATAAAACCATATTAAAGTTCTCCAGGCAATGTACGTCTTTATTAGTTCTTTATAATTACAGCACATTTGGACACCCTGCAAAAAGCTTTTTGCAATAACTAAACATGCACAACTGGTTGTCAGCGACAGGGGTGAGAGGGGAGGGGGGGTGAGGTTGGAGAGGTGAGGGTGGGGAGGAAGTTCAACCTGGTTATATAGATCTACTTTCAACAACCCCACGAACGTTCGTACTACAGTACCTGCAAAACCGACCTGCATGCAGAAGGTAAGGTGGTGTGGATTGGAGTTCGATTGTTCGATCTGTGTCTTAGTATATGTATCAAAACGCTTTAGTTTTACTTCTGATTATAATTATTGGACTTTTTTTTTTCAA
>JBAHVR010000391.1:22500-75000 GCA_036898135.1 Oncomelania hupensis
CACTGCTAGTACTACTATCATTGTATGTGTTACCATTATCACTGCTAGTACTACTATCATTGTATGTGTTACCATTATCACTGCTAGTACTACTATCATTGTATGTGTTACCATGATCACTGCTAGTACTACTATCATTGTATGTGTTGCCATCATAACTGCTAGTACTACTATCATTGTATGTGTTGCCATGATCACTGCTAGTACTACTATCATTGTATGTGTTGCCATTATCACTGCTAGTACTACTATCATTGAATGTGTTGCCATGATCACTGCTAGTACTACTATCATTGTATGTGTTACCATCATCACTGCTAGTACTACTATCATTGTATGTGTTGCCATCATCACTGCTAGTACTACTATCATTGTATGTGTTGCCATGATCACTGCTAGTACTACTATCATTGTATGTGTTGCCATGATCACTGCTAGTACTACTATCATTGTATGTGTTGCCATGATCACTGCTAGTACTACTATCATTGTATGTGTTGCCATTATCACTGCTAGTACTACTATCATTGTATGTGTTGCCATTATCACTGCTAGTACTACTATCATTGTATGTGTTACCATGATCACTGCTAGTACTACTATCATTGTATGTGTTACCATGATCACTGCTAGTACTACTATCATTGTATGTGTTACCATTATCACTGCTAGTACTACTATCATTGTATGTGTTACCATCATCACTGCTAGTACTACTATCATTGTATGTGTTACCATCACAGCTAGTACTACTATCATTGTATGTGTTACCATGATCACTGCTAGTACTACTATCATTGTATGTGTTGCCATTATCACTGCTAGTACTACTATCATTGTATGTGTTACCATCATCACTGCTAGTACTACTATCATTGTATGTGTTACCATCATCACTGCTAGTACTACTATCATTGTATGTGTTACCATTATCACTGCTAGTACTACTATCATTGTATGTGTTACCATTATCACTGCTAGTACTACTATCATTGTATGTGTTACCATGATCACTGCTAGTACTACTATCATTGTATGTGTTACCATGATCACTGCTAGTACTACTATCTTTGTATGTGTTACCATGATCACTGCTAGTACTACTATCTTTGTATGTGTTGCCATTATCACTGCTAGTACTACTATCATTGTATGTGTTACCATCATCACTGCTAGTACTACTATTATTGTATGTGTTGCCATGATCACTGCTAGTACTACTATCATTGTATGTGTTGCCATGATCACTGCTAGTACTACTATCATTGTATGTGTTGCCATGATCACTGCTAGTACTACTATCATTGTATGTGTTGCCATCATCACTGCTAGTACTACTATCATTGTATGTGTTGCCATCATCACTGCTAGTACTACTATCATTGTATGTGTTGCCATCATCACTGCTAGTACTACTATCATTGTATGTGTTACCATCATCACTGCTAGTACTACTATCATTGTATGTGTTACCATCATCACTGCTAGTACTACTATCATTGTATGTGTTACCATTATCACTGCTAGTACTACTATCATTGTATGTGTTACCATTATCACTGCTAGTACTACTATCATTGTATGTGTTACCATGATCACTGCTAGTACTACTATCATTGACATCGAACTCCTAACCATTTCACTCCGCCCCTATTACCTGCCCAGGGAGTTTCCACAATTGTTTTACACTCTTGTTTACATCCATCCACGTGCTAATGTTAATGCAGCCGCTCAGCTGATCGCTGACGTTACACATAAACTTGACATTATTTCTCCCGATGCCCCAAAATTCGTCCTTGGGGACTTCAACCATTGTCAACTGAAAAAAACACTTAAAACTTATAAACAATATGTGACCTGTGCAACGACAAAGAGGAACACTACACTGGACCTGTGCTTTGGCTCTGTCCCTGATGCATACCAATCTAAGTCTATGCCATCGTTCGGTGGTTCTTACCACAACAGTGTTTATCTGATGCCAGTTTATAAGCCTATTTTTCATCGCCTGCAGCGTGTTGTGAAGTCTGTGAAGTGCTGGTCAGCTGATAGTATTGCTTGTTTGCAGGGATGTTTTGATTGTACTGAATGGAGTGTGTTTCATGATGCGTGTGACAGTTTGGAAGAATTAGTGGATGTGATTTCGTCTTATATTTCCTTTTGTGTTGAAACTGTTATTCCTGTGAAGGAATGTGTGGTTTTCCCAAACAATAAGCCTTGGGTGTCCAAAGATTTAAAGTCAGTTTTAAATAAAAAGAAACGTGTGTTTTTCAATGGAAGTGACCATGACAAAAAGATGATCAACAGGGAAGTCCGTGATGCTATCAAGAAAGCCAAAAGGGTTTACAAAGAGAAAGTAGAATCCCAGTACAGTGGTGGCAACCTTAGGGGTGCCTGGAAGGGGATTATGTCCATGGTATCTGTCAATCAGAAAACGGATTGTTCTTAGAAGTCTGTAAAACTTGAAGGTGTTGTTGATGCTGATGTGCCCAACGTTTTAAACCATTTTTATTCTCGCTTTGAAAAGCATGACTTTTCTGCCAACATCTCTGATATTAGGACTTCACTTGTACCTGACCATAATGTTATTATTATTTCAGAGGAGACTGTGACCAAAATGTTTAAGTCTATGAATGTTAACAAAGCACCTGGCCCTGATGGGATTTGCGGTAAAACACTGCGTTATTGTGCTGATCAGCTTGGCGCCGTCTTCCAGCCTCTCTTCCAACAGTCTGTCGATTCTGGGAAAATCCCATCTCTTTGGAAATTTTCTAATGTTGTCCCATTACCCAAAAGGTCTAACCCTAAACAACCCAACGACTTTAGGCCTGTTGCTCTCACATCTCTTGTGATGAAAACTCTTGAAAAAATTATCAAGGCTCTGGTTTTGAGTGCGACTGAAAAGTTTCTTGACCCGCTGCAGTTTGCTTACCGGGCTGGTAGGGGGGTGGAGGACGCCAAGCTGTTCATCTTAAATACTCTGTACAAGCATCTAGAAAAACCAAAGGCACACGCACGCCTCGTTTTTGCAGATTTTTCTTCTGCATTTAATACCATGCAACCACATATTCTGGCGAAAAGATTGATTGAGGATTTTAGGCTTTCTGACCAACTTGTTTTGTGGATCTTGGATTTTCTGGTTGATAGACAGCAGAGAGTTTGTGTTAATGGTTGTTTTTCTGATATTGCTGTTACATATACAGGGAGTCCTCAGGGATGTGTGTTATCTCCCCTGCTTTTTATTTTGTACACTGACAGCTGCAGAAGTACCCAAGAGTGTAGGTTTTTAGTTAAATTTTCAGATGACTCTGCCTTGTTGTCTCTTTTTCAGGACCCGGAAAACGATCATGGTCTTGCCCTTTCTGATTTTGTTAACTGGTGCGATAATAATTTTTTGGAAATGAACGTGTCTAAAACAAAAGAAATGCTTTTTGATTTTAGAACAGTGAAGGATGATGTCAGTCCATGTGTTATTCATGGTGAAGATGTGGAAGTTGTTGACACATATAATTATTTGGGTACAGTTTTTGATAGTCAGCTGAAATTTGATGTCAACACCCACAGTCTTGTCAAACGTGGTCAGCAAAGAATGTATCTTCTTAGGAAACTAAAATCCTTCTCTGTAAACACAAAGATCCTCAGTTTGTTTTACCAGTCTTTTATAGAAAGTTTGCTGACTTTTTCTTTTATCTGTTGGTTTCACGGTCTGACTGTGAAGGATAGGAACAGCCTGAATAGCATAGTCAATGTCTGCTCAAAGATTATTGGAGTTAGGCAGAGAGATCTTTCTTCTTTCTGTGATCAGCAGATCTTACGGAAAACCGGGAGCATCCTTAATAGTCATCAGGAACATTGTTTGAAACCCGAGTTCACACTGTTGCCATCCAGACGCCGATATGCTATGCCCATCTGTAAGGGAAATCGGCGTTCTAAATCTTTTATTCCCAGTGCAATCCGACTGCTTAATAGTACTAACCGCTTTTAGTTTTCTGCACTTTGGGGATCTTATTTGTTATATAGTGAGAGTCTCCCTTTAGTGTCTATGTGTACTGGCTGAACTTTTTAATCAACTTGTTGAATTTTGTTGACTTTTGAGATATCACTTGTGATCTTGATTCGCGTGTGTGTGCTTGTGTGATGTTTTTTAAATTTATGTATTTCATGGTGTTTTTTTTGTTGTTTGTTTTGTTTTTGTTTTTTTTTTGTTTGTTTTGTTTTTTTTTTGTTTTTTTCCAAAAATGGTTTATGATACATTTTTTGAGTTTCTTTATGCTGCCTCATAAACTTATAATGTAATTGCCCTTTGGGATGAATAAAGTTGTATTGTATTGTATTGTATTGTATTGTATTGTATTGTATTGTATGTGTTACCATGATCACTGCTAGTACTACTATCATTGTATGTGTTACCATGATCACTGCTAGTACTACTATCATTGTATGTGTTACCATTATCACTGCTAGTACTACTATCATTGTATGTGTTACCATTATCACTGCTAGTACTACTATCATTGTATGTGTTGCCATGATCACTGCTGATACTACTATCATTGTATGTGTTACCATCATCACTGCTAGTACTACTATCATTGTATGTGTTACCATGATCACTGCTAGTACTACTATCATTGTATGTGTTGCCATTATCATTGCTAGTACTACTATCATTGTATGTGTTGCCATCATCACTGCTAGTACTACTATCATTGTATGTGTTACCGTCATCACTGCTAGTACTACTATCATTGTATGTGTTACCATCATCACTGCTAGTACTACTATCATTGTATGTGTTACCATCATCACTGCTAGTACTACTATCATTGTATGTGTTACCATTATCACTGCTAGTACTACTATCATTGTATGTGTTACCATTATCACTGCTAGTACTACTATCATTGTATGTGTTACCATGATCACTGCTAGTACTACTATCATTGTATGTGTTACCATGATCACTGCTAGTACTACTATCATTGTATGTGTTACCATGATCACTGCTAGTACGACTATCATTGTATGTGTTGCCATTATCACTGCTAGTACTACTATCATTGTATGTGTTACCATCATCACTGCTAGTACTATTATCATTGTATGTGTTGCCATGATCACTGCTAGTACTACTATCATTGTATGTGTTGCCATGATCACTGCTAGTACTACTATCATTGTATGTGTTGCCATTATCACTGCTAGTACTACTATCATTGTATGTGTTACCATCATCACTGCTAGTACTACTATCATTGTATGTGTTACCATCATCACTGCTAGTACTACTATCATTGTATGTGTTACCATTATCACTGCTAGTACTACTATCATTGTATGTGTTACCATTATCACTGCTAGTACTACTATCATTGTATGTGTTACCATTATCACTGCTAGTACTACTATCATTGTGTGTGTTACCATCATCACTGCTAGTACTACTATCATTGTATGTGTTACCATTATCACTGCTAGTACTACTATCATTGTATGTGTTACCATTATCACTGCTAGTACTACTATCATTGTATGTGTTACCATTATCACTGCTAGTACTACTATCATTGTATGTGTTACCATTATCACTGCTAGTACTACTACCATTGTATGTGTTGCCATGATCACTGCTAGTACTACTATCATTGTATGTGTTACCATCATCACTGCTAGTACTACTATCATTGTATGTGTTACCATGATCACTGCTAGTACTACTATCATTGTATGTGTTGCCATTATCATTGCTAGTACTACTATCATTGTATGTGTTGCCATTATCATTGCTAGTACTACTATCATTGTATGTGTTGCCATGATCACTGCTAGTACTACTATCATTGTATGTGTTGCCCTCATCGCTGCTAGTACTACTATCATTGTATGTGTTGCCATTATCATTGCTAGTACTACTATCATTGTATGTGTTACCATTATCACTGCTAGTACTACTATCATTGTATGTGTTGCCATTATCACTGCTAGTACTACTATCATTGTATGTGTTGCCATGATCACTGCTAGTACTACTATCATTGTATGTGTTACCATCATCACTGCTAGTACTACTATCATTGTATGTGTTACCATGATCACTGCTAGTACTACTATCATTGTATGTGTTGCCATTATCACTGCTAGTACTACTATCATTATATGTGTTGCCATTATCACTGCTTGTACTTCTATCATTGTATGTGTTGCCCTCATCACTGCTAGTACTACTATCATTGTATGTGTTGCCATCATTACTGCTAGTCCTACTATCATTGTATGTGTTGCCATTATGACTGCTAGTACTACTATCATTGTATGTGTTACCATTATCACTGCTAGTACTACTATCATTGTATGTGTTGCCATTATGACTGCTAGTACTACTATCATTGTATGTGTTGCCATTATCAGTGCTAGTACTACTATCATTGTATGTGTTGCCATTATGACTGCTAGTACTACTATCATTGTATGTGTTGCCATTATCACTGCTAGTACTACTATCATTGTATGTGTTGCCATTATCACTGCTAGTACTACTATCATTGTATGTGTTACCATCATCACTGCTAGTACTACTATCATTGTATGTGTTACCATCATCACTGCTAGTACTACTATCATTGTATGTGTTGCCATTATCACTGCTAGTACTACTATCATTGTATGTGTTGCCATGATCACTGCTAGTACTACTATCATTGTATGTGTTGCCATTATCACTGCTAGTACCCTTATCATTGTATGTGTTGCCAATATCACTGCTAGTATTACTATTATTGTATGTGTTGCCATTATCACTTCTAGTACTACTATTATTGTAGTCTATCTTTATCAAGGATAGTAGGCGTTTGTGTTAGCGGTTCCTGTGTTTGTTATCAACCGCACTGATGTCCGTACAGGTAAATACAACGTTCCAATTTCACACGCATGACATTATTGATTGTAACCTACGTGTGTGGACTAAACTCGTGTAGGCCTTTAGACAGTGCTCTGGTGTAGGCTACATTTTCTATTTCTAGAATAATCATCGTTTTTTGAGTTTGTTGCAATCTTGCACCTAATTTTTTTATACTAATATAAGCCTACACGTGCCCGAAGGAGTTCTATGGAATAAAGCGTTTTTGATTTGACCTGACTGGATACTTTCATGGAAGAAGAGGTCGTTTGTTACGTGTACATGACCATGAATGAATTTGTAGATGAACAGGTGTTGCATTTAGGCCTGACTTATCACTATAATTGTATATGCTGAAAGCTCACAGATCGCAAGTCATATTTAGCTGTGGACTCAACATTACAACTTGTTTAAATTATGAGTTAAAGTCGCAAAAAACTTTCACAGTTGAAATCCTTTGTCACGGAGCATAGACCAGTGATTCCAACTACTTTAATTTATCAGCTTTTGATCAGGAGGCTAACACATCCCTCACCCCACTACTTACCCCTCCATTCTTTTAAACTGCCACTGATCACACTTGGTGGACGAAGAGAAAACTCCTCATTTGTGTGAGGTCTGTTTGATCAGCTTGG
The DNA here is from genome assembly GCA_036898135.1 of Oncomelania hupensis. Taxonomy (NCBI): domain Eukaryota; kingdom Metazoa; phylum Mollusca; class Gastropoda; order Littorinimorpha; family Pomatiopsidae; genus Oncomelania; species Oncomelania hupensis. The sequence goes on from JBAHVR010000391.1 coordinate 30,028, forward strand.
GAATATTGGGCGCTTTCTGCCAAATGGTCACTGGGGATTCCTATGATGTTATTATTTGGTAATGTAGGCATTTTATATGTATGTGTTTTGTTGATTTTTTTTAATGATGTTTGTATTATATTTTGTTTTTGTAAACGGGGGTTCGAAAAATTAGAGTATAGCCTGAGCGTCCCCTGCGTGGGATGTCTTTATTGTAAAGTGACCGGCTGGTGGAGTGCCTTCAGTGTTACCACTAGCGTTGTTTCGGCAGATCTTTTATGCGGAACAGTGGCGAGTCCTCTTTCAGCGAAGTTGTGGTCTTGATTTTGTGGTCCTGATTCGGCTCTTTGCAATCCGCTGGACCATGTAAGCAATGAATAACTAACTAACTGTTAAGTCAGTGAATAGAGACTGACTGGGCGTAGTCAGTGGCGGTTCCAGACATACCTGTTCCGAACTGAAAAACCATCAGGACATGGTTCGATTTGAGCTGTGGGATTTTCTGGCGGAATGGGAGGCGACTGGTTCACGCATGGGAGAGAGATTGTCTACCTTCCATTTGTTGGTTAGTCTAGACTTGGATGGCTCCTACTGTGCAGAATCCTTTAGTGTGGCCATTGGGTTATGCAGGACAAGGCGACACGACGTATGTTCTGCCCGCCTTACCATTCGTCTTCTGATTTTGGTGGTGAGCAGGACTACATTGTCGGCAGGCATTTTATGCAAGTCAGTGGCAGTGACTTGTAGAGAGTGTCGTGGCACTAGTAGCCGGCAAACCGGTTAACTTTAAATACGCTTCGCCGCCTTGCAAGGAAAATATTTTTATGTCCCCTTTACCGAGGGATAAACTAAAGGTAACAGTTCCGGTTGGCTCGTGTTCTCAAGGTGGTGACAGAGAGAGTCGGAGTCAAGTACTACGCTCGGCTAAATATATTAACAGTCTTCTTAACGTTGCGACACGTGTCTCAATATCTGCAAAGTGGAAGAGAATTTCAATTGTCGTTTAACGTTACCATCCAATTATATACCCATTGAAAGGAATTCAGTGCAATGTCCGATCGTTGAAACGAACGTGTGCAGATGTCCTAATATGTGTAATTAAGGGTGCGTAGCTTAGTTGTCCACAATATTTGTAATACCAAGCTTTCCATCTTATTATTATTATTATTATCTTCAGGCTAGAATTGTCCTTCGCCCTTCTTATCATAATGGTTTAATTCAAAACCTGTCACCTGCCTTGACCCGTGTCACAAAACAAGCTGAACTAATCCCTTCTCGTCCTGCAGCTGTCTGTATGTCGGTCTCTGTGTCTGTCTGTCTATTTCTGTAAAATCTCTGACCTTGAGGTAAATAAAATCCCCCTCCTCTCTCTCTCTCTCTCTCCCTCTCTCTCTCTCTCTCTCTCTCTCTCTCCTCTTCTCTTCTCTTCTCTTTCTCTCAGATCAATAACCTGTCGTTCTATACTAATTACTATTCTCATCACCTTCTTCTTCTTGTAATTTTATTCCTCCCTCTCTCTTTCACAATCTCTCTTCCATCTCCCTCAATCATTCATCCCTCCATTACCCCTCACACACTCCTCTTCCCCTTGTCTGTCTATCTCTCCATCCCTCCCTCTGTCTCTATTTCTCTGTCTGTCTTTCTGTCTCTGTCTCTCTCTCTGTCTCTCTCTCTCTCTTCCAGTCCTCCCGTCTCCCTCTCTCTCTGTTTCTCTGTGAGTGAGAGTACCAGTCTTTGTGTGTACACAAGGAATAACCCAGTGATCAGGAGGCACGTCTTGTGTATGTGCGACTTGGGTTCGAATCCGGACTTCAGCAACTATTATGCGCATTGCTGGATATTAGTTGCCATCTCCTTTGGAAGCTCTCTGAGCTTGTAAGTGCGCTATATAGGGACAATCCCCTATAAAACATACAACTGTTTTCAAAATGTGATAGATTATAATACCTATATTCCCAATTTTTCATTTTGTCTTCTTATTTTAAATCACTTTGAACATGGAACTGCACTACCAATGCATGTAGCTCGGACAGAAAAAAACTGGATCCAGGATATAGGGTCTGTTGGTGTTGGCTGCCTGATTGATCTATCGACTTTGCAATGTATGCATTTTAAATCGTCAAAGCCGTGGCTCGGTTACGGAAGCTTTGCAAAAGAATGGCTTTAACAAGTCCATAGGAGTCAAAAGAAAAGCTTATTCTGCTCTGTCTCACAATGCCATTCTTTTGAATATTTAACATGCAGAATTCGCATTGTGCCTGCATGGCAATACCTATTACGCACATGTATTGATCGTGCGTTATGATTATTTTTATTTTTCAATTTTTTTTTTCATACTTGCCTAGTTCTTTTGTAGCACTTTTTTAGCTCATGGGCTGCTCAAGGCGTCGTCTGACGTCAGACGACTGAGCTACAATCCTGTGCAACCAGAAAAAGGGAGAGAAGGGACATAGTGCCTGTTGGGTGTATCGACGTAGCCGGCACTCACAGGTCTAGGACATGAGGCGTCAGGATCTTTTTAAATCCGTGCGATTTGGGGAGGAGGAAAGGCGGACTACCGTCCGTCAACCGAGCTTCGAACCTCTGCTTGCTATGCAGAGTTGCCAACCCCCAAAAAAGTTTTCAGTAGTAAAAATTCTGAATTTCAGTAGTTTTATGACATTTTAAGTAGCCATACGTCCTCGCATTTTTTTTTAACGAAGACATGCATACACAGTCTGCAACGAAGGTCGTGAAGAGTGTTTCCGCACGAATTATTGAGAGATCCATATCGGGCTTGAAGAAGGTGGCTACCGACTGAACAGGGACTAACTTTTCTGGATCAGGGCAACGACTTTTGTGACGGTTGCCATTCACGTGGCGCGTCACATCGTGGAAGCCGCCATGTTGAATGCTAAAATCTGCCAAGCACACTGTACAATACACGCTGTGTTTTGATCTCGATGACGCAGTGATGCACGGAAGTTTTTCAGAATACTCTTTCCTGTACTCTTGATTTGCTGTCCTCTTCTTTTTTTCTGGGCTTTCATCGCTAGTTTTCTTTCTTTTTGGCATCATGGATTCAAAATACGCCGAACACAAACTTTTCTTCTCGCGCTGTAGAACGTGACCCGGAAACGAAAGTGTCACAGAAAGGTCGAGGTTTTGTGCACCGATTGGCCGTTTGCAAAACCACTTCACGGTGATTGGTAGAATTTCCTAACATGCACTGGGAGCGTGATCTATTACACCGTGCACGTAAACCGAATGATCGTGACCTTGAGGTGCTACGGGAGGCACAGGCGCTCAATAAAACTCGTTAAAACTGTAATACTATCGTCGAAAATTGACTTTCCGTAGTAAATTTTCGATTTGCGTAGCTCCGTAGCCGCGCATTCATTTCCAGAGTAAACTACGGAAATTCCGTAGTGGTTGGCAACCCTGGCTATGTTATCGCTCAATGCTTGATGCTTCAGTAGTTTTGCCGCCGCGTAGGCTACAGCACTGCGCCAACTGCACCCCTGATCCGTCAGGCACACTGACTGATCATGGGCAAAGAAAGCATAATTATAGGGTCACGTTCTTTGGGGTTATTATCCCTTATCAGTCTGTTCGTGTTGTCAGACGACGGCGGTCAGATAACCTCTTGAGCGCTTCAGCATGTTAAGTAGCTTTGGTGCTTTTATTGAGTTTCGCTTAAAACTTAAGAGATCGATTGTCTTGTTTGCTTTTTCTTCGTTCTAATTTTAAATCTAATTTCATGTACGCTATCAGGAAAAATCGCCCAACCACTCACTTCCCTCTGTGGGGATTCCACCCTCGAACTATCTTGAAGCCTTTGTGCTCTCTGGAAGCTTCAACACGCAGTTCTGCACAGTGATATAAAGCAAATACATAAATTAAAATGTTTTAAAAAATCATTCATCAATACATAAAAAGAGTAACGGAATAAAATAAAATGAAGCGAAATTAACATCGTTATTTATTAAAGAAAGCATGTTATAAACATATAGCGATTTAATGCTCCTTGGTTCTGCTTAAAACATGGATACTCTTTTTTTTTTCTTCTTTTTTTTTATACTGTCAATGGGATCTTATCCCTTAAACCCTTATTCTGAAGAATTCAAACCCAGTCCAGTATTATTGTTCAGAATTACGTAAGGTGCGCCCATTAATCTACAGTTTAGCTCTAAAGTGATTTATTGTCTGATGAGAAGCAGTTACGCAGTTAATAACTCCGCGAAGCGGTGGGTAGTTCCGTAACCTACTCAACGGATTTATCCACTGGGTAAATGCACTGTATCATTCTGGTGGCCTCCGTGTGTAATCTTTACTAGTTTTCTGTTCGTTGAGGCATTGTGTGTTGTGTTGCTTTCTTTCCTTATCACCGTTTTGCCAGATACAACAATCTAATACTGGCAAACATGCTTGGTCCCCACAAAAAAAAATCCAGACGATGGACATGGCATAGTCCATCACAACCAGATTGAATACGTTATGGTCAAGAAACGCTTCAGCTCAAGCGTCAACATTGGCAGGACACGCACTTTTCCAGAAGCAGACATTGGAAGCGACCACGATTTTGTGATGATGTCTTTCCTGCTCCACTTGAAGAGAGTAAACAAAGCAAAGTGCACCAGACTGAAGTTCAATTTGGACAAACTGCAAGACCCGGAAGTGGCAGAAATAGTCCAAGCTACAATTGGAGGGAAATTTGCACCACTGCTCATTTTGGGAGCTGGTGAAGAAGATGTCCACACCATGACCACCATCTTCAACTCAGCTGTGACAGATGCTGCCACTGAGATCCTTGGCAAGCGCAATCCAAAGAAAAAACCGTGGATCACACCTGAACTTTTGGACCTTTGTGATAAAGAAGAGAGATGAACAAGAAAAAGAACACCTCACAAGAAGTGGATGCCTACCAAAAAATCAACAATGACATCCGAAAAGGCATGCCACAGCAAAGGAGAACTGGATAGAAGATCAACGCCAGGAAATACAGAAGAGTCTGAACAAGAACAACAGCAAGAAGGCTTACCAGACTGTGAAGCGGCTGAAAAATGTTAAACAGCCCTAGGTCTCCACGATCCAAAGCAAGTCTGGCATATACCGTATAGAAGAACAAAAAATCTTGGATAGATGAACAGAGTACTGCTCTGACCTTTACAACCACACACCAAACGGAGACGTATCAGTTCTAGCATGTCCCCAGAACAGAGAAAAAGAAGAAATCCTCCCAATTCTCCGAGAGGAGTTGAGGCAGCAGTGCAATCGCTGAAGAAGGGGAAGACAGCGAGAATGGACAACATACCCGCAAAATTGCTTCAAGCAGGAGGAGAAGTAATGATTGACACCCTCACCATTATCTGTAACAAGATCTGGCAGAGTGGGGAATGGCCTACTCCATGGACCCAGTCGCTTGTCATCACTCTTCCCAAAAAGGGTAACCTTCAGGAATGTGAAAATTACCGCACAGCCAGCCTCATCAGCCATCCCAGCAAAGACCTACAGAAAATAATACTCAACAGGTTGAAACCCGAAGCTGAACAAATCATAGCTGAAGAACAAACAGGATTCATGGCAGGGTGAAGTACCACTGAACAGATTTTCAACCTCAGAATAATCTACGAGAAATACCTACAGCACCAACAACATCTATATCATGTGTTTGTAAACTTCAAAAAACCGTTTGACTGAGTCTGGCATGCAGCTCCGTAGGCATCCACGATAGTGTACAACACCAGCCCTAACATTATTGAAGTCCTCAAAAGCCTGTATGACAAGGCTACCAATGCAGTCCTCGACAACAGCGCCATCGGAACTGGTTCAAAACAACAATCGGCGTGCTTCAAGGATGCCTACTCTCTCCAACGCTCTTCAACATCTTCATAGAAAGCGCATTATGTCAGATTCCCTTGCAGATCACGAATGCACAGTCAGCACAGGGGGTAAAGCAATCTCCAACCTCCGTTTTGCGGATGACATTGATGGATTGGCTGGAGAGGAACACGAACTTGAACAGCTGGGTACAGAGGCTTGACACCACCTCCAGAGCCTTTGGAATGAAAACAAGTGCAGAGAAGACCAAAATAATGACCAACACAATGGCATCAACACGGACATCAAAGTCCAAGGTCAATCCCTCAACACAGTGCATAGCTCCAAATATTTAGGAGCCATTGTATCAGACAATGGGTCCCAACAGGAAGTCCTCTCCAGGATCGCACAAATAACTGCTGCCCTGACAAGGTTGAAACCCATTTGGAAAGACATAGTCTACATTCCAAGGTAAGACTGCTGCGATCCCTTGTCATCTCAATCTTCCTATACGCTTGCGAAACATTGACCCTCACAGCAGACTTCCAATGAAGTATACAAAGCATGGAGATGAGGTGCTCCCAGCACATCACCAACGACGAAGTCCGACAGACCATCACACAAGCCATCGGACAATACGATGACATGCGCACAGTGATGAAGAAACGGAAACTCCAATGGTATTGCCAGGTCATCAGCGCATCAGGTCTTGCAAAGACCGTACTGTAATGCACGGTGCAAGGAGGCAGAAGAAGAGGGAGTCAGAAAAAGAGGTGGGAGAATAACTTTTGAGAATGGACTGGCTTGACACTGAGCGAAGCCGTGAGGGCTGCTGAGGACAAAGAAAGATGAAGTACGCTGGTTAAACGATCATCTGTAGTGCCCCAACGACTTCAGAGTTACTGGATGGGATAGGATATAAGTATTGTTTTACACTATCATTGGTCTCCTTAATTTTTGTTTATTTATCTTTTTGTATACTGCATGCGTCACCTATCACCGTCTTTCGCCTATCTTCCCTCTACTGCACGAATCGTTCCTGTACGCCTTTCTTTCCTTATCAACGTTGTTCTCTCTCTCTCTCTCTCTCTCTCTCTCTCTCTCTCTCTCTCTCTCTCTCTCTCTCTCTCTCTCTCTCTCTCTCTCTCTCTTGCTCTTCGTTCTTCATTTTCCATCTCATCATTCTGGCTTCTTCGTCTTTGGCGTATCCATACAACCACAGCCAATTATTTCCTAATCAACAAACACTAGAACCGTTTCTCCTCACACTTCACTTCTCTTCCTCTTTATTTACTTCTTCAGTGTGTCCAAACAACCGACGGCCCATTCACTGTTGCATTTTCGGAGCAACCCGGGAGCCATCATAAAATCATCATAAATAAACAAAAGAGTCGACAAAGAGCTAAAGGGAGACAAACCAAGCAACTGTGTAAATCACCGTCTCCACAGGTTACCATTGTTTGCGCAAGAGCTAAATCCTGGCCATTTTAGAGCTTTCTGCTGCCATTCTCTCCACGCCCTAACGACATATTTACCGTCATGGTGGCCTCTGTGTGGGGGAAACAATCCTCGGGATCAACGGGATCGGAATTCAACCAGAGAATATAGAGTCAATATATAATGTCTCGTTTGAATTTTCAAGTCTATATATTATAGTCAGCAGAAAGATAACGTGACAACCACGATCCTCGCGATTGCTATCAATTTAAAGCCAATATTATGACAGGAAAAAGCACCGTTTTAGGCATAAGACTTTCTGGAATCTGTGATCTTTCTGTCTGTCTGTGTTTGTGTATGTGTCTGGCTGTGTGGGTGTGTGTGTGGGTGTGTGTGTGGGTGTGTGTGTGTGTCTCTCTCTCTCTCTCTCTCTCTCTCTCTCTCTCTCTCTCTCTCTCTCTCTCTCTCTCTCTCTCTCTCTCTCTGCTCAGGCATCCCGTCCTTCCTTTCTCTCTTACAATCGTTCTCTCTTACAGCGTCTGTCAAATAGCACTCTTCCTCCCTCCTCTCCTCCTCCCTTCTCTATCTCTCATCCATTCTTTCTCTCCGTTCTATCTTTCCCTCCCCCCTCTCTTTCTCTTTTTATCTCTCTCTCTCTCTCTCTCTCTCTCTCTCTCTCTCTCTCTCTCTCTCTCTCTCTCTTGTTGTCTTTCTCTTCATCTCTTTTTCACATCTCCCCCGCTCTTCCTTTCTTACTCTCCTCCATCTTGCTTCCAGCCAGCCAGGTTCAACATTCAACATTCAACATTCAGTCCTATAGTATCAGGAATATTTTTTTTCCCAAAGCTTTTTAGATCAATGGTGAAATAGTTATCGGTTTTTCGATCATGTTCCCGCAAACCATAAAGCTTATCTGAGACTAACCGATTGAGACCTTCTCCCTCCCTCTCCCTTGAGAGCCTAGGCTTCGTCTGGTCTTGGGCATGCTGTACGTTCCTTGCCATTTGGTTTAGAGGTCTTGTGTGTGTGTGGGTGTGTGTGTGTTGCGTGTGTGCTTAGGTGTGTGTGCGCGCGGACAAACAGGATCAAGGAGATTGCCTGATAATCCCCATAACAAAACACAAAAGCTGAAGTGTTGCAGGGTGGCTTTGAATGTTGAAGTTTAATGGTGGGTTGATAGCTAAAAATAATATGCGTTAGCGTCATTTTGTTGTAAGGCTTTGTATGGTAGTGTATGGGTGATACCGAGAAAGGATTTTATTGTTTGTTATTATTATAGTTATTAATAATGTTGTTGTTGTTGTTGTTGTTGTTGTTGTTCTTCTTCTTCTTCTTCTTCTTAGTAGTAGTAGTAGTAGTAGAAGTAGTAGTAGTCGAAGTAGTAGTAATAGTAGTGTTGTTGTTGTTGTTCTTCTTAGTAGAAGTAGTAGTAGTAGTAGTAAGAGTAGTAGTGTTGTTGTTGTTCTTCTTCTTCTTAGTAGTAGCAGTAGTAGTAATAGTAGTAGTAGTAGTGTTGTTGTTGTTCTTCTTCTTCTTCTTCTTCATTTGTTTTTGTTGTTGTTGTTGTTGTTCTTCTTCTTCTTCCTCTTCTTCTTCTAGTAGTATTAGTAGGCTAGTAGTCGTAGTAGTAGCAGTAGTAGTGTTGTTGTTGGCGTCGTCGTTAATACTTATCGTCGACGTTGCTTTTGTTGTCGTCATTGTTGTCGTTGTTGTTCTTGTTGTCGTCATCGTCGTTGTAATAGAGCGCTTTTGAGCTTCAAGAGCTGGTACCACTTGTAGGTACCACTTTCCTCCGCAACAGATCCTGGCACTCGTAGGCAGCAATGGCTGACAAAATCCCCAGCGCGATCACTGGTCAAACCAATCAATAAAATAGACCTAACCTACCGATCAACCAAATTTACTACTAATCATGAAATAATGTATTTCTGCTGCGCAGGATGATGTCATCAGAAGTGTTCAGACCGTCGGACGGCGATTTGCTGATTCGCGACAACATAGCAGAAGGGATGGGTTCTCAGGACTTTGCCAGACCTCGGCCAGCCACCCAGGGTGGATACCGCTTTGGTCAGCTCAGCCACAACTCTTTCTTTACCCGCCACAACCCTCACCCTCACAGGGTCAGGCATCTCAAAGGTCAGCTATAGCTTTCTTCGTATAGTTCCTGATTAGTAACATTTTGTTGTTGTTGAAAACATCAAGTTTTGGTGGTGAATGCTGGTGTGTTGCTGATGTTGGTGAATGCTGGTGTGCTGCTGATGGTGGTGAGTGCTGGTGTGCTGCTGATGTTGGTGAGTGCTGGTATGGTGGTGATGGTGGTGAATGCTGCTGCTGATGGTGGTGAATTCTGGTGTGGTGTGCTGCTGATGTTGGTGAGTGTTTGTGTAGTGCTGATGCTGGTGAGTGTTGGTGTGGTGCTGATGGTGCTGAATGCTGGTGTGCTGCTGCAGACCTGGGCCCTATCGGGTGACATTTAATCCCCAGTTGTTTTTATTTTCTGCTTTGAAGAAGCGTATTTGTTTTTTTCTTCTTTCAAAAAATCTTAATTTTAAATTTCGTTGGAATCATTTCAGTGGGCTGAAGAAGTGATCTAATAGTTGTTCTCCATCAGCTCGAAAATCTATAACGTTCTTCATCTTTCGCCCTTGATCTTGACCACCATGACAACACAGACGTCATTGTCCCTTTCATGTTAGCTGGATGTGCTTATCTCGACCATGTGCCAATCCTTTGCTCCCAGCAGTGTTGAAGGACTTGTGTTAATGCTTGGTCACTATGGCCTTACACAAGCTGGGAGCCTGTAGATAATTGCGGGTCCTCTATACCAAAGCGGTAGAGAGCACTTCTCATTTTCTCATAGGCTACGTAAGTCTGTGCGCTATATACCTATCGCTTTTGCTAAAGAGCCGCTAGTTATAGGCGTCTAACTTGTGTAATGTCCCATGTGGCTTGGTCGATGACGACAGCCCCTCCTTGTTCTCTAAATTAACCCCAACCCTCCATTCACACCCCTACACACACACACACACACATTTTTGTAAAAACGACATTATGATGACTGTTGTGAAAAAAACAGGGATTATTTTGACACACTTTTCATTCTCGTGACATTATTTTGACATTTTCAAATTTTTGAACCTATCCCTAACCCTAACCCTAACCCTAACCCCTAACCCAAACCCTAACCCTAACCCTAACCCTTAACCTAACCCTATGCCTAAAACAGCTCTAACTCAGCAGGGAACTAAGTTGACGTCAAAATAGGGCGCCCTTCCAAAAAAGTCAAAAGAAACCATGTGGAGTTCCATGAGTGTGTCACTCTAACGTCGTTTCTACATGCCCACACACACACACACACACACACACACACACACACACACACACACACATCAAGGAACTTTGAACTTTGTCCTCTTATTACATAAAACAAGCACAATTACCCAGGGGCATTTTAGCCCCCCTAACGAGGGGATAGGGGATGGGGGTTATAAAATATACATTATACAAACAATGCACGGCACACATACAGAATCTGCACTGATCAAAAATGTCACAAACAAATCACGGGAAAGTCATACAAACATTCAAAATGGGAAATATGTCACTCAAAACCATACAATAAGCAATAAATAGAAAAATAACATAAGCATGAAACTCAAACTGAATCACAGGTAGGCCAGGCGATTAGTAAATGCATTTTGAATTAAGACAATACAACTCCAATAAATCGGCTTAAATTCAACAATCTGTTCTTCGATCTGGTATTCATTAACTGGTGCAATTAAAGGCGTTCGGAAGATTCCAGAAGTATTTTGGTAGAAGGGAAGTTACATTACATTACATGATAATTGCTTTAGGTCCAGCGGACTCTTCCGAGCCAAATCAGGACCAGTATACCGAATCAGGACCACAAAATCAAGACCACAACTTCGCTAAAAGAGGACTCGCCCCTGATCCGCATAAAAGATCTGCCGAAACAACCCTAGTGGCAACACTGAAGGCACTCCATTAGCCGGTCACTTTACAATAAAGAAATCCCACGCAGGGGACGCTGAGGCTATACTCTAATTTTTGGAACCCCCGTTTACAAAAACAAAATAGAATACAAACATCATTATAAAATTTCAACAAAAGCACATACATATAAAATGCCTACATTGCCAAATAACATCATAGGAAGCCCCAGTGACCACCTGGCAGAAATTTAAAGCGTCCAATATTTGCAAGCTGATCCAACAGACCTCACACACAAATAGGAGTTTTGTCTCGGAAGAGTTTTCAAGTAAAAAGGTAGGTGACTGGTCTAGCGAAGAAGAAGATAGTATAATAGATTGATTGAACAGAATAGTAATGAGAAAGAACAAAGGAGAAAGACAGCGAGAGTGGGAATTTAAAGCACTAACTTTCCAGAAAGTGGGGATACTATTTATACTGAAACCCCCGGCACCCCCATGGGGGGAGAAGGGAAGTTCTGATCTGTACAAGGACAGCATTTTTTCATGTTAATAAATAGTGAAACCTTCGCCAATTTCATCCAGATCGCATTTAGTGCACAATCATTCATTTCTTAGTATATCAGTGTACATTTATGATTGAATGGGTAAATTGTGACAGCTAAGCCTGAATTTCAATACATTCCAACAAAAAAAACGATAACTCTAGCGTTTCTTATTGATTGTGGAACATTGACTTGTCTTCCTTGCGTTGCAGGTTTGCTGGACGTGCCCATCTGCTCAGTGAACGACGACGGCTACTTCGCCAACCCTCGCTACTCCCTGCAGTTCCCGCCTAACGCCTACAACACCAACAAGATCAACAAGTGGAAAGGCCGCATCCCCGTCAACGCCATCAACATCAACTCCTCCCTTCATCCCATCAACACCATCACCGGCCTCCAATATTTCAACGGTCTCAACAGCTACCCATGGAGAGAGCGCGCGATACCCAACGTGGGATTAGGTCGGCTAGAGTTATGCAGGCTTATTTATATTTTGCCCAACAGATTTAATTAAGTGTGTCTGATCTGGGGTCGACATCAAAATTGCGCAAACAAATATATAAAAGTCTAATTCATGCTAAGAATGGACAATCCTCTCTCCTATATGCATGTCCGACCATTCAAATTGTCTGTTATCATTATTGGGTGACCTATCTCCCTTACCTATACAGGCGCGATAAACGTGGAGTTACCGTTGCTGACTCAACATTATTTGCAAGCGTTGGAGGCTGTGCTTTGGCTGTTACTATGCGCGACTGTAGGGTTATTAGCCTATTTTGTGACAGACGCTAATGACTCGAACAAAAATCCAGTGACAGAAACAGATATATAAACAGACATATGGCTACTTAACATTATAATAACTAACAGACTTTGGTATTTAACATTATAATACAACTTTTTGCAAGTTATTTTTTTTATATTCTAACAACCGTAGATTCATTCCATTGCAAATCTTTTTACATGTCAACATCTTAGGCCATTAAAAAGTTTGTTTTTTTCTTCCGAAGGCAAGGTTTTATGTCCATTCTTCAAGGCATTTGACCTCATCACAACCTTTTCAAGGTACCAGTTCCATGTTAATAACGAGAGGCTTCTTGTTCAGTGCCCGTGACGGAAGCATGGAGGGACGAGCTGAAACGGTTCACAGACCAGCTGGGTAACGCCAACCTCACCAAGGACCCAGCCAAGGATTCTGTTCCCAAGGCTGTAAGAACGCAATCTTTAACTGATTACATTAATTTGTACATGTATATATATATAAAACCAATTTAATACCATTTGGAATATGATGGTTTAAACATTAACATCTATTTAATAGCTTTGGTGTGCCGTGTGCACCCCAACATTGTGGAGTTATTCTTCGCCCGGTTGGAGTATTATCAGTACCCCGAAAATGAAAGAAGAAGACGTTTTTTCTCTACAAAAGAAACAATGAATTATCAATCAGTCAGTCAGTGGACGTCTTGTAAGGCTGGGAAAAGGTGGACATGTGGCCAATAGTCTACAATAAAGAGAGTCGAATATCAGGCGAAGTTGCAGCCGTTGCGCACTGTTCTTCATCCATACACTACAGGACACTACTTCACAATTCTTGTTGTTTGTGCATTATATTACATTACATGATATATTGCTTTAGGTCCAGTGGACTCTTCCGAGCCAAATCACGACCATTACTACTACTCCAGATGAGAGTATATACCGGATTTAGGTCTAGTCTGTGTTTTTGCAAGCATCCATCGCACAGACATTAAAGATCCTGACGCTCAGGTCCTGGACGAGTGAGCACTACCTCCCTTCCCTCCATCCAGGATTATGCTCAGTAGTCTGGGGCGACCTACGATGCACCAAAGGCATCAAGTTGACGTTTCGGGTGGCTGGCGTTAGATCCTGTATGGGCCAGCACCTGGAGCTGAACAAGCACTATAAAAAACCGATGCAATAAATAATCAGAACTATCTTTTCGGTGAGCGTGAAACGATAATGTAACGACTGCGTGTACTGCCCCTAGCGCAGCGTGGAGAAAGAAAATGATAGACACGTGGCCAATACACATGGCACCATACAAGACAGAATTCAACAACAACATCGCTATCATGTGTTCATTTCTTTTTTTTTTGGCCCAGGAGGAGGAAAGGCCTAGGACCACGATGTATTCACAAGAAACGGGACGTCTGATCCCACCCCCTTCACGCGCCATGTCACGGGGTAACAGCCGACGTGGCAACCGCGCTTTCACTCCAGCAGGAGCCAACGGTTTTGCTGGTGGCAACCTGCAGCACATCGTACAAGAGCCTGACACAGAGACTATGGTGAGTTACCATCATCGTCGTGGTAATCGTCACAATCGACATCGTCGTCATCATCATCATCATCATCATTACCATCATCATCATTGAAGTTGTCGTCTTCCTCATCATCATCGTCTTCTTCATCTTCGTTTAATTACCTCTTTCGTCGTCTTCGTCGTCCTCAGGCAAGCAAATATAATCATCTCTTAGACTTCATTAGACATGTTGTACATTTTTGCGCAATTCTGATCCCGACTTTAGACGCACTTTGTAAGCGGTGTGAAGAAGCAGTTGGGCCAGACGCACGGTGTCGTCATTGTGGGAGCGCAGTTGGCTCAGTGGTGTAGCCTATGGAGTGTACTGGAATGTCGGGGGATAACAATGCAACCTGTACAAGCAATGGATCAAACCCCGTTGACGATCTGCAGTTTAACAAAATATAAAATATAAATAAAAATGCAACCGACAAAACAAACCTTGAGACACTGTGCCCCTACTCCTTCGGATGAGAGTATAAACCGAGGTCCAGTCTGTGCACGCATGCATTCCTTTGCACGGACTTTAAAGATCCGGACGCTCATGCCCTAGACGGGTGAGCGTCCGACTATGCGCCCAAAGGTTGCAAGTGGGCGCCTCGAGCTGTATCGGCTCGGCGCCTTGAGCAGTTGATGAGCTGGAAAAGCGCTATATAAAAATGACTCAGTAAATACATAAATCAATAAATGATGTGTGCAGGTGCTGACCATGCTGTGCCAGATTCTGCAGACAGAGGACATCAACGCCGTACAAGCCTGGCTATGCTCGTCTGGGGAACGAGGTGAGGCCTTCGTAGACGGTTGTGGTCGTCGTCGTTGTTGTTGTTGTTGCTGCTGCTGTTGTTGTTTGCACATTTTGCAACAATGATATAATGTCATAAAAGGAGGAATACCGAGTGAGATTCAACAACGGTCAGCTGCATCGGAGCTTCGCCAGAAACCTAGCATTATATTCCTGTAATCCACGGCGATGATGATTGGTTGTTCAGTGCACGATATACGCAGGAGGTTCAGACCGCACTAAGATGAGGCCAACAGCCTGGACAGGCCAACATACGCACATATAAGAGCACATAGATCTCATGCACCGATGTGTACACCTACACATGCATGGTGTATAAAATATATGATGGCATTGGACGCAGTCAACCTAAACTTCAAAACTAAAAATATATCACTCTTTCGCCTTCGGCAATAGCCATCTCTTCAGATCGCCTCGCTTTGAATTCGATTGAAGAAAAAGCGCGTGATAGCATCCTATAATTAATATTACCTATAATAAGAGTTGGGTACAACAACAACAGCACACCGATTTAACATAGCATGCGATTTCTATATTGCTTTCTAAGGGTACG
Organism: Oncomelania hupensis; assembly: GCA_036898135.1. Taxonomy (NCBI): domain Eukaryota; kingdom Metazoa; phylum Mollusca; class Gastropoda; order Littorinimorpha; family Pomatiopsidae; genus Oncomelania; species Oncomelania hupensis. Next base: position 45,422 of record JBAHVR010000391.1, read on the forward strand.
ATCATGCTAAACCCGGCAATTTGACGTCGGCTGCCGCCGGCCACTGGTTGGAATCTGTGGTAATGCCCTTTTCTTCTTTCCCACCAACTGGCTGCAGCATGAACGTGCATCGCCGGTTTTCATGGTGGGAAAGAAGAAAAGGGCATTACCACAGATTCCAACCAGTGGCCGGCGGCAGCCGACGTCAAATTGCCGGGTTTAGCATGATCGTACCCTAAGACAGTGTCTTGGCATCTGGCAGTGCTCAGTCCGGTATTCTTCTCATCCACTGTTGCTTTGTTTTGTTGCCTGCAGAGCAGGCGACCTTGTTAATGGACAAGGTCAAAGGCAGTCATGACAGACAGAGAAGAACGCTGGGAATATTTTATTATACACCTGCAGCGGCTACAAATAGGAATGTCTCTCAAGTCATTGAAGCCTACTTCTCTTCATTTTTGTCTTGTCGTTGTTGTTGCCTTGCAGAGAAGACGATGGTGATGGACATGATCAGGGCAGCCATGGCAGGGAGGGAAGAATACTGGAAACAGTACCCACCAGCAGTGGCAGAACAGTTTGAACCGAAGAGCAAACTGCCCCCTATCAATGGAACACAACGACCCTCCACCAATGAAATCAACAGGTAACACCATGTGTATGCTCTCTGTCCCTGCATGTTACAACAGAGTTCAGTTGCAAAACTTTTACCCACCCCTAGCTCATAAAGTGACTGCGATCCCTCTCAAGGAAAAAATAATGGAATATAGGGCAAAGCCAATTTCTTTGTTTACAATTTGTTTAGGAAACCGCAAGCGCATTAACCGAGAAACGGATCCCTCGATAACACAGGGGTGGCGGAAAGAATTAGTGAATCATCAATAGCACAGGGGTAACATGTACCCCGATAGCATATACTACCCCTGTGCTATCGACGATCCATTAAGTCTTTCCACTATATACCCTTATGTCATGGAGGATTCATTCTTTTTGGGTAATGTGTTAGTGGGGGGTTTTTAAGAAAAAGGGTTGAGGCAGAGCCAGTGTCAATATATATATACATAATTTTTTTTCTTTTTACCCCAGCTAGATTAGTAAAACAATTAAGTAGCTTGTGACTTAGACATCAGGAGAGTGGTAGTCTTCGATAACTGAGTGCAGAGTGGTATTAATCAAGTTGGTGCCTGTAGCGGATCCTCTATAGCAATTGGTAGATAGAAACAGCTATCCTATTAACCCTTTCTATCTATCGTACTTAAGGCGGTGTGTGCTGTCTATCACTCTGCTGGAGGAGATCTGCTACAGGCCCCCAACTTGAGTAATTCACTGTGGTTAGTGCGTGTACGTCATACACAAATCATTCATGATACTCCTGGGTTGTATTTGCCTTGACCTTCGCTAACAGGGAACGTTATTATTGCCGTTAATTATCATCACACTGATTTTGTAGGCCTTCGGTTGTGAGGTATATGCAGCTAAAGTACATGAGTTGGCGGTATATGTGGTTAAGCAGAAAAGCATCACTAGCGATGCCTATGCAGTTTTCATGCTAGTAGGGCTCTTGAGTTTTTATAAAGTTACAAGGGGAAAATGGTTAAATAAATAATTGAGCCAAATGATTATTAGAAATATGCAAGGGATGACTTCTGTTACTCACAAAAATAATTTCAAGATGCCCAACAGATGAAAGAGGGAATGGCTTTGATTGGAAAATGTTTTCGCTATATTAAGCGTGTAAACTGTTAACTCATCATGCATAATAATCTTTAGTTTACTTTAGTTTAGATATTCACAGGTATTGTTGAGCCGCACGGCCAATCACTTTCTTGCAGCAACTTTTGATTTGTGGCAAATGCTAGCGCAATTTGGAAATATACCACCACAAATATTGCTATACGTTCTTGAAACACATCTATCAGTAATATTATGGATTGGCCAGAAGGGGTTTGATTAAAATTCTCAGCAGGGCATAAAAATTTGCTCAAATTTGGAGAAAAAAGTATTTGTGTAAATATGTAAACTCACACTGCTATGCATGCGAGTCAAAAAATTTACAATGAGACTATTTAAATGGAAATATTTTTCTGACAGCTTCAAGGGTGCCAAATGTTGAGGTGTTTAGGTTTTTTTAAAGTAAACATTACAAAATTAATGAACTTGGAAGTGGGTAAAGTATTTAAAATCATCTAGGAGCAGTTTTGTGAACCGGTATAAGGAATATATATAAACCTTAAGAGGTGCAAGTCTCCTTAAATCCGTTCATAAAACTGACCCTATGGTCATATTTAATAGTCTAAATATGTTTGTTCCCAATAATTTGTCTTTGCAGCTACTCTCTACCAGTTGAACCCACACCACCGATAGTTCCTACTGAACTTTATGTTCCATACGAAAGAGAAAGGTTCAACACTAACATAGACTACCAGTGGTTGCTATAACACAGAAGACAAAGAAAATGGTGGGGTTGCGATCACCACAGGTAAAACACTAGGGTGCAAAGCAAAGAGGTAAAATAACTATAGAAAAGTGAGGTCATGTTTGCTGCACAGGCACATCCCATGTGCGATTGTGGGCCGGGGCAGGTGACTGCATGCTGGGACTAGCACAGGCCACAGGTTGAGCGCCTATGTCAGATCCTCAATGGCACTAAAGTATACAGAACACAGCCTTACGTGTACATATCTGTCATGCTTAGAGTCGCGTGCTGTCTTACTATCGAGGACCTGCTACGGGTACCCAACTTGAGTAATGTCGTTACTTTGGGATTGTACAGACTGTGTTATACTAAAAGTGTAGAATAACATTGTCCGCGCTGTCCCTGCTCATTACGTAAGCATGGCATGTGATGTGCCTGCTGCGATCTTCGGCTGCGATGCTGCTAAAACTAAACACTGCTGTAAAGCGCAGTAGGCTAAGAATTAAGCGACTAATATACTTGCTAAACAGCATTGCACGTGTTCAGGAGCCCTGCTTGTAAAGTTGATGCTGTAAAGGCCACAACTGCACATTGTGTCCATCAAGCACACTGACTCAACACTGACCAAAGCTTTTAGGTTTTGAAGTTAGTTCAGCCAGGCTAGCTATAAATAGCTTTGCCGTTGCTCTTCTTTCCTTTTCCTTTCACTGGAAGGGAGGGTGTAGGCAAGCTATAAATAGCCCACAGCTAGCAAAATGTGGGGGAACCTAAGAGTGCTGCTCACATAGGCATTGAACTGGTGTGCACGCCTATACACATGATTGTGAGCCTACGAATGTACAGTGAAACTGCCGCCACCGCCTTTTGCAGTGGAGCTGGGAAAGTGTGGGGGAAGTAGTGGTGTTGCTTGGAAATGTCACAATGCAGTACGGAAGATGCGGATGCCTGTAAAATGAAATATTGGCATGAGCGAATAGGATAAGCCAAGGTCTAGGTTGTCCAGGCACGTATTTCATGGCACGGACTTTAAAGATCAGGTCACTAATTATGTCATAGATGGGGGAGTGCCAGCTATTTAAAACTAAATACACCCATCAAGTACTTGGTCCTTTCTCCTCCATACACTGGGGCGCCCTGGGAGACTGTGCTCAGTTGTCTGGGGTGGCAGACGGCGTGCCCCTTAAGACAGCAAGTGGGTGCCTCAAACGACTAGGGGGATAAATATAAGGTGGATAAAGATTCAACCTTATTGACCTTGCCTTGAGCAGCTCTTGAGCTGGAATTGATTGTTTGATTGATTGATTGTTGCTTTAGGTCCAGCGGACTCTTCCGAGCCAAATCATGACCGGACAACCCCCGATCCGCATAAAAGATCTGCTGAAACAACCCTAGTGGGAAAATTGAATGCCCTCCACCGGCCAGTCACTTTACAATAAAGACATCCCACGCAGGGGACGGCTGAGGCTTTACCCCAACTACTCGAACCCCCATTTACAAAAACAAAATAGAATACAAACATCATTATAAATTATCAACAAAACACATACATATAAAATGCCTACATTGCTAAATAATAACATCATAGGAAGCCCTAGTGACCACCTGGCAGAAAGCGTCCAATATTCCCAAGCTGATCCAACAGACCTCATACACAAACAAGGAGTCTTGTCCCGGAAGAGTTTTCAAGAAAAAAGGTAGGAGACTGGTCTAGCGAAGAAGACGATAGTATAGCAGATTGATAGAACACAGCAGGAATGAGAAAGAGCAAATGAGAAAGACAGCAACAGTGGGAATTTAAAGCACTAAATTTCCAGAAAGTGGGGATACTATTTATACTAAAACCCCCGGCACTCCAACGGGGGTACTGTTGCCGCAGTGAATCGGTCTTGCCTACAAAGTCAAGACAGGTTTTCAACTGGGGCTTTCACTTTTCCCTTTACAGGTTAGAACAATCTACAGTGATCCAAAAACTATTACGTACACTCATTTTTTGAAGAATTATAAGAACTAGCAAAACATAATTTTAAAAAAATAGTATAATACATAAATAGATACTTTAACCAAAACATTTATTTTAACACAGTTTCACTGTACACAAACTGCAAACACACATCAGCGCTTATTTCTATCTTTGGTTGCAATTTGGCTACTTTGCTGCTTTTTAGGTGTGCCGTGGCTGATTGCGTTGTTTGCTCTTGATTGATTGATTGCTGTGTGCCTGTTTGCAGGCTAGTGCTAGATACTGAACCAGATCTAAGGCCACCTTCCAACCCGTTTCCTTTCCAACCAGAGCCACCTGCAAGAACCGTGGTTGAAGACAGTGGTAGGACTTGCAACTTGTAGTTCATTACTTAGTGTAGACGAAGTGAAATTTAGACGATTAGTTACAATCAAATAATTGAGTTAAAAATGCTTTGGACTTGTTCTGTTATTGGAATATCTCATTGTAGTTCATTTATTATAATACCCGTTTTTAAATACTTTATAGCACCCTCCTCATTCCTCTCTCCCCCTCCCCCCCACCTTCTACAAAAAAAATTATAAAATTATAAAAATATTAAAAAATCACAATTATAAATGATTATAATGCCAAAATTATAACTTATACCAAAACCAATAAATGATTTCATTTCTGATTTAGGATTAAGTACAACACATAGTACATACTTTTGGGCATTGGGCAACAATTATCAAATTAATGTTTATTTTTATTTTTTTACTTCAATTTTTAAAATATAAAATCAATAATATTAGAGACCATTTTTTAAATACAAACATGTTTATCATATTTGGATATAAATTAAATTTATTAAATTATTAAATTTATTTTTTATTTATTACATTTATTAAATTATTAAAGTTTATCATATATCAAAAGTTTATCAGTACAACTTATGTTAATCTGATGAATAAAAATTGATGCAACAACAACAACAACAACAAATACAAACAGACATGTTTTTAAAAACTTAATTAACCAAGTGAATTAAGTTGTTGCAGAATAGCAATTACTAATCTATAGTTCTGGTTCTGTAATTAACTGCCATCAAACGACCAAGCATGGATAGGACTATAAATTAACACATCTTTGTTTTTAACCCTGGTACAACTTGCTGTCACAGAAATCACATTGTCTGGTGTAGAGTGCTGTTGTCACAATAATTTTAGCAACGAAATAAAAATTAATGTACGTGAAATAAGAAGTGCAAATTCAGATAGGTGCCATGCTGGTCAATTACTGTTTTTTTTATTAGGCATAACTTGTATAGAACTTATGACCATATCATTTTCAACCATAAAAGTAATCAAACTTCTGTTGGCCAAAAAACTTGATGGTTGCAAAAGTATCCTGACATTAATTTGTCATTAAAAACTATTCATCAAAATTTAATAAATTCTCTTTAATGTTGTCCACAAGAGTATAACATTAAGATCTATTTTCACAAAATGAAGATTGAAATGTTTTTTTCATATTTTTAGATTTTTATTATTTGTCTGTTATTTATGGAAACGTAGTTAACTCTATGCTAAAATCATAATTAATTTTTTTTTTTGACTTTCTTGTGATATTAAGTTTAAATTTATCCCACAACTCTATTTTAACATTCAACGTTGTTGTCTTTTCTTCCTATCCTTTCCAGACCCTACTTTTGAGCCCCCAAACAACGATGTCTTCAGACCGCCCTCACCCCAAAGAAAGACCTCGTCTCAGCAGGCCCCCAGACCTCCCACCAGCCAGCGTCCCTTGTCTGATGCCAAGAAGGAAGATGGCGTTACAAAGGTTACAAACCCTGAGGCCAGGCTGAAATACACCAAGTCGCCGCTTAAAGAACCAACCGCCATGGATGTGTGGAACCAAAATGATAGTCTAAACACTTTCTAGTTTAGACTTTGACTAAATAGAGCTTTTTTGTATTACAAAAAAAAAATTTTGTTGTTTGATAACATAAGAAATATTCTACTTAAAATAAAGAGATTAGTATTACAGAGTGATGGATGTAGTCACAGCCATTTTTTTTCCCTGTATGATACAAAGCTGGAGTCATACTTTTTTTTTCCAAGACCATCTATGAATGACTGATCCACTATGAAGACTTAATACGATGATGACAACAAATTGATGCACACAAAATCCTTCAAAAACCAGCAGCAGGCAAGAGACTTGCAGACCTTTGCAGTTGGAAACTGAACTATATAAATGTGCAAGCTTTCTATTAGGTGTGTGAACCAAATTTTCGTACACGTTTCGTTTTGATTTCACACAAGCTTCGGTCTTAGCAGAGGTCGTTCTATAATTCAACGATATTCTTTGATTATATTCATTATTTCATCTTATTGTTTTTATACAGCGCTTTTTAAGTTCAAGAGATGCGTAAGGAGCTAAATGATCAAGACATATCTTTATGAGTGTACCTATCCTATCTTACTGTGCGCATCTGTCATTACATATTGAACTACAAGTTTCTCCTTCACAGCATCCAAAACCTAACTTATGTTATATTCTATAATTATTAAATTATTATTAATTGCAGCATTAACAGTAATAACAGTATTGTAGGCGCTCATTCTAAAAACAGTATGCTGAATGCTAGTTGAATGTCAAAACATGTTTCTAGATCAATATTTTTTAACCCAGATCCCCATTTTCCACGAAACCAATCAACTGTTCGCTCACTGCTGTGTTACACTTTTTTCTTGCACGAGATCCATCATTCTAAAATCAGTTCTTTCATGGTGTGATAAGAATACAGACATTAGTTATTTCGTTATACATAAACTCTTCTTGTTTGTTCATAAACTCTAATTGTTTGCCACTGAACAGTATTATGTTTCATAGTTATAATAATAATTTGTACATACATTTTCCATGCTGTTTGCCTTACACAAAATTATTGGTAATTATACTGTACCAATGCATTCTCTGTGTATTACTGAGCATTGTAAATCTTGTTGTATGGTCTGGACAGTGGGACTGTTATTATAACAGTATTTGATCCATCCATATTTTAACCTACAACACTTTTTTTGTCTCATTTTGGAACACAGTGGGGTTGTGTAGTTTTCAATATTTGATCAATCTGTAGTCAACTTTTTATAAGATGTATTCAATTTAAACTGTGATGTTGTGATGTTTTTAACGTATTTTGTCTGTCCGTGTTTAATTTATTTACACTACAGATTCTCATTCTGTTTGTTGTTGGTCTAACAATAATACTGGATGCTATATACACGCTTTTTCCCTAAATCACCAATCTATCAACTGTTTATTTGTTTGCGGTTTGTTATTGTTTCTTGCTGTTGCGTTTGTTAATGTTGGTTGCCTGTTGTATTTTTTTGTTTCTTTCCTCCCCTCCTTCCCAGCCCCCTAACAACACACCCCAACAAAAATAATTTCCATCAATAGCAAAGTGTGTACATTTGTTTTCACCAAATAAATAGGCCAGTTTCCATTCAAACCAGTGACCTTGACGCTAGCTGAATGTCGGAGCAAGCCTCAACAGCCTCTGACACTTAGATTGGGGTCAGCTGGGCGACCAACCTCTATATGCTAATAAGCATTGAAAGGCAGTCCGATAGTGGTGAACAGTGTATGCTCTTACTTATTTCCACTTCGCCAATATAAAACGTTTTATTTGAAAACCCATCTAGGAGCTTACACTGATCGTCAATGAAGCTGCGATATGTGTGTGTAAATAAATGTTTCAAAGTGTGTTTTTTTAAAACGATCTGCTGCATCCATATCAAATTTATTTTACATTGTTTTCAATGGAAAAGCCATTCCTTTTCACCTTGCTATTGGTTGTATTGTATTCTTTCTTTTTTTTTTCTCTCTCTCTCTTTAACTCTGTCAACTTTTTCCAGCATACACTAGAATTACGCAAATCCCAGATCATGTTTGAAACTGGGGAAAAATCTGCAGTGTATAAGTCTATATCAAATTTGTTTTATCTTTTTAATTACACCCGTAAGGGTGCCGGGGGTTTCAGTATAAATAGAATCTCCACTTTCTGGAAATTTAGTGCTTTAAATTCCCACTGTCGCTGTCTTTCTCATTTGTCCTTTCTCATTCCTGCTCTGTTCTATCAATCTGCTATACTATCTTCTTCTTTGCTAGACCAGTCACCTACCTCTTTCCTGAAAACTCTTCCGGGACAAAACTCCTTATTTGTGTGTGAGGTCTGTTGGATCAGCTTGGGAATATTGGACGCTTTCTGCCAGGTGGTTACTAGGGCTTCCTATGATATTATTATTTAGCAATGTAGGCATTTTATATGGATGTGTTTTGTTGATATTTTATAATGATGTTTTCTATTCTATTTTGTTTCTGTAAACGGAGGTTTGATAAATTTGAGTATAGCCTCAGCGTCCCCTGCGTGGGATGTCTTTATTGTAAAGTGACTGGCTGGTGGAGTGCCTTCAGTTTTACCACTAGGGTTGTTTCAGCAGATCTTTTATGTGGATCAGGGGTTGTCCGGTTCTGATTTGGCTCGGAAGAGTCCGCTGGACCTAAAGCAATAATCATGTAACGCTAGAATTACGCAAATCCCAGATCATGTTTGAAACTGGGGAAAAAATTGCAGTGTCTAAGTCTATATCAAATTTGTTTTACATTGTTTTATCTTTTTAATTCCTTTCACCATACTATGATGGTATTATATTCTTCCTCTCTCTCTTTCTCTGCACGAAGAACGAACATGAATGTATGGATGTGTGTGGGATGTGAGGAAAGCGGGGAGAGGGATGGGGGGGGGGGGGGGCAGAGGAGGGAGAAGGGTGGGGTGGGGTGGGGTGAAGGTAGAGACAGAAGAGATTTGTAATGGCATGCATTATAAACATTGATTTTTAACTTTAAAATGAACAAGAATAAGACACAAAGCATGAGAAAGAGAGAGAGAGAGAGAGAGAAATGTTAAATATTATATATTAACAACTTCACAATAATACTCCTCTTCTGTCTGGTGCCAATGAAATTTGAAGAAAAAAAATGTGAGAGTGATATGAGTGGAGTAGAGCCTACTAATAAGTAATTAAACAAACAATACCAATGGTTACATTAAACAACCACTGCAAGCGCAAAAGCACGATGATAAACATTTATGTTACGTATTGAATTTGTAGTTTATTAATGCCGTTCTTATCCCTCCCCAAATATGCTGCTGTACCTTTTGAAATGAGCTATTATTAGTATTATTCAATGAAAAGGGTCAAAGCCTCTGAACTCTGTGTGCACTCTCTCCCACGTAAAATAGAATCAAATTCCAGATTATAACTAAACATTGTTCTTAAAAGGGAGACCGAAAAAGAGGAGGGAGGACAACATTCGAGAATGGACTGGTATGACACTGAGCGTAGCCATCAAGGCTGCTGAGGACAGAGAAAGATGGAGTATGCTGGTTAAACGATCATCTGTGGTGCCCCTACGACCTCCGAGTTACGGGACAGGATAGGATACTGGATAGGATAGGATGTTCTTAAAACCATAGTGCGTGCTAGCGAGAGAGAGGCACTGTGAAAGCTATGTCTTGAATGGTGGTGTGCTGATGCAGAACATCTTTACCTTTACACTACAGCTGCTTATTAAAGGTTGGTATCTACTGGGCCACATTTCATTAAAATTCACAAACGTGCAATTAGAGAAGTTATTCTTAAACAAAAAATCTCTCAGGATGACTCTAAACGGATCAATATTCTACATCTTGCCGACAGGCTAAAATTTAATAAAGGTGTTTTCATGCGCAAGGTCCTTTCTAGCAATGCACCTTCCTATCTTTCTTCTCTTTTTAAAAAAAACAAAACTGCCAGATCGTCCACAAAATTAAATGTTCCAATTCCAAGAATTTATCTCTTCAAAACTAATCTAGCTTATTCTGGTTCCACTTTGCGCAATAACTTTCCTGAAGATCTCCACACTCCAGCATCTACATGTAAATTTACATAATTTAGAACACGTCTCCTGAAACACATTAAAAATTAAATACACATTAATTGTGAATGTTGTTGATTGATATTAACAACATTAATTTGATTTCAATTGTTTGAAAATGATTGTATCTAATGATGATTTTTGTTTATTTAGTGTTTCATGATGTGAATGTTATAACCTTGAGCTATATTTAATAGTTATTGTTAAAGTCCCAAAGGCAAGATGTAAAAAAGCGCATCCAGCGCTTACTCTTTTACCCTTGCAAAACTTTTTACAGAATTATTTAAACACCAGCTGTTTTCCTTTCACGCTGTATTTTAAACATTGTTCTTACTCACAATAATGTATTATCAAGTTTTGAGTTTGAACTGCACCTTTGCTTGCTTCTCAATTTCTTATCCCTTAGAATTGAAAGAGTTTTTATCAGTCGTTACCCTTTTAAAGTCAAGAATCTGGCTAAGCCTCTTTTTTTTCCACAGAGTCGTCGCCTTTTTTTTTTTCCTAAGATAAATGTGGCCATTTTTTGCTGTCCATTTTAGCAGTATGATTGCCTGGGTGGGTCAGTGTTGATTTTAAGGTTCCTACTCCTCTTCCCCTGGGATGGTTGTCCATGTCTGACATGTCGCCATTGGTGAGTTTACACGTTGCACTTCAATCTTCATTCATTTGGAGTCTTGTGCACTTTCTTTTTCTTCAATGCCTAGTGAAATATCGTTTACGTGAGGTTCTGAGTCTTCTGCACCCTCTTGCACTTTAGAATCAGATTCTTGCACAGTGTCTGTTTCATCAGAGTCAGAATCTTGCTCGGTCTCTTTCTCGTCAGAACCTCGTGGGGTCTCTTTGGATTCAGGACCTTTGACCTTGATGCCCTTCCTCTGTGGTAATACAGACAGAAACGCTGACTGCCAGTCCTCCTTTTCTGTGAAGCGCAGCAAAATTTCAAACACTGCAACATTAACCACCCACAAAGAAAATGTAAAAGGTCATTCACCACAGATCGATGGAAGAAAACAAACCGACATATTATTTTTTATTATCGTTCAAATATAGCACTTATCCAGCTAAAGGGCTGCTAAAGGCTCCGACTGAAACAGGATTTAACTCAAACTGCCCACTGGCTGTCTTATGTACATCACCTGAAACCTCGTAAAAACTTGGCACAACTGTAGTGGCTGGAGATGAGAGAGAAGTGACCTAGTACTCACTGGGTGTATTCTGTAGTTGGCATTCAGTCATCTATCAAATGAGTGTAAGGATCTTCACATCCTTGCCATGGAATGTTTGTATGCACAAACTAGACCTCAGTTTATACATCCATCTGAAGAATAGAAGGCTAGAAGTAGAACAACTTACCGTGGTTAATAGTCAGCACCTTGCGAGACTTCAGTTGCAGAAAATGACCAAGGGGTAACTGCGCGTGTGCAAAACCCTTCTCTTCTGCAAGCTGGTGGCACAGACCCTGGGACACATCACATTGTCAGTAATGTTCATACATGAACAGCCATGTAGAATGAGTTTTCATCAGCATCATCGCCGTCCTCGTCATCATCTTCACCATCATAATCATCAGGCAGACAAAAATTCATCCGACAACCTGCCCATTACCTGACACTGCCGGAGCGATCTCAGCTGATGAAATAAGAAATAAGAAAAGCCATAAGAAAACATAAGGCCAAATGCAACAAGTCAATAGGGGCAGCACTTGTCACTGTCAGATCACATCAGAGATCAGGGAATCAACTCCGCTACTGTAAAGATCATGATACATGCCAATGCTGGTCTATTGACACAATTAGCAACGTTAAATAGGAAGTTACTTTTCAACCAGCCTATTATAGTACAGACTTGTCAAGCATTGCACAGTTGTCCTTTGCATCCAAAGTCAAGAGAAGGTGTATCATTAAGCACAGTTTAGGGATAAGCTCGACCATTCCTAGAAGTAAGTTATAATAATTTGTCACCTTGTGATGGTTGTGGTCCACAAGTCCGCCGATGATGTAAACCTTGCTGTCATCCAGAGTGTCCAGAACATTTGGTGACTCGCTGCTCAGGTAAACTATATCATCTTTGCTGAACACCTCAGTGTAGTCCCTCTCTTCTGCATTCAACTGAAATGAATGTTATTAATGGCAAGGCGTATGTGATCTCACAAAACTTTCTTGCATGCAATCAATGTGCTGGTGAGAAACGTGTGTGTGTTCAAGCGGAGAGGAGTGAGGTGCGAGTAAAACGCTGAAAACTGGAAATCATACAAAATATTTTCATAATTACAAAAAAAAAAAGTCCTTTCGAAGCCATTTCCATTTGCCCACTTTGTACCGAAACTACAGACAGCAAAGGAGAACAATGATTTGTTTTGAAAACGCTCACGTCCCATCCTCTGTAATCACCAATGTCATCCAGTCTTTTCTTAGCTTTGCCGCTGATGCCACACACATACAACTGCAACAAAAAGGAATCAAGATGCATTTTTAAGAAACAGTTCTTTTAAATAATAAAAATAAGTATCCTAACCCTTACCCTGGTATGAATAACTAACATCTATTAAAGAACGTAATGGTTTTCTGTTCAATTATTTGAAAACATTGCATAACAGTCTTTAAATAGGTAAAATCCGAGTTCAGAGTCATCTTCGAGGATTGTGTTGATGAATAAGAAGCAATCGTTTCAGATATGGTAAAATTAAAAAAAAAAAACTGTGATCAACAGAATCAAATTAACTGTATAGCATGATTTTTGTTGTGACAAACAGCTTAAACGTTAATAAAGGATGACATTAATTAAATACTCTCGCTTTTTTTTACTCTCACTCAAAAAGAGCGTGACCAGGCACAGGCATACGCACACAAAGTGAAAGTGCGGACATTTAATAATATTGAATGCATAAACACCCAAGTGAGCACACACAAATACATGCACACCCACACATACTCATGCATTCACAAACACACAAGTGATCACACACAACAAACACACATACAACCAAAACGCTGTTTTTATTCATGAAACGCTAAGTATGTTGTTGTTTTGACATTTTTGGGATTTGTCCAATTTTTGAAGCTAACCCTTCCCCTAGACCAAACCTTAAACGGAACACTGAGTTAAAGTCAAAATAACGGGGCCGTCAAAAGAACTTAGGTAGAGTATAAAGAGTGTGTAACAATAACGGCATTTCAACATTGCCATACAAAACAAAAACACACACTAGCACTCAACATGTACCTGCAAGGGGTTATCTGCCCTTCTGTTGGCAGCATAACTGTGTTGTATCTGCTGTACCAAGAACGATGAGTCCTGGAAAAAAATATAATAATAATACATTTCTTTTTATATACAGATTTTGTTTTATCATACTCAGACTTGTTGAATTATATGAACATACAAAAATATAATTAGCTCTCGGATGCGTTGGCTACGTCAGGAACGGACAATTCTGACGCTGTCATGCTCAAGGTTGACTTAGCTGCATGTGAATATTTTGCCTTCAGAAATGATAAACTAGGAAGTGCTGTAAAAGGACCTAGAAGTGTGTCAAGGCTGGTTTATAAATTACGATTGAATTCATGGAGTACGAAATATGTGAAAGATATTACATGTATATGTTCAGAAAACATTACAGTCCAACATTTGCTTGTTGATTGCCCAGTGCTGCAATCAATGTACAAAGACAATGGTGTAAACATAACAACTTGTGACATTCGAGAAGTTGTGCGAAGTCCTATTATTTACGATATCGTAAACGTCATCATGAAATCGTCCTTATCAACAGTGTTGTAACTGATATCACTACAGTTGTTTGTTTTCTTCTTTTGTAACTAAATTATTTGTCTAATATAACTGTCGTGAAGAGACAATAAATTCAACCAACCAACCAACCAACCAACCAAAAATATAATTCTACGTCTGATTCCACAACCACAAGCATGACAACTGAACAAGATGATCTTCATCAAGATGTAATTTCATTTCCCAGAAGTAACACCTTCTTATTCTCCCCTTCCTATCCTATCCTGTAACTGGAAAGTCGTTGGGGCATCATAGAGATCTTTCTCTGTCCTCAGCAACCCTCATGGCTTAGCTCAGTGTCAAGCCAGTCCTTTCTCAAATGTTGTCCTTCCACCTCTTTTTCTCTCTCCCTCTTCTTCTGCCTCCTTGCACCATGCATTGCAGGATGGTCTTTGCAAGGCCTGATGCTCTGGTGACATGGCCGTACCATCAGAGTTTCCGTTTCTTCACCACTGTGAGCAGGTCATCGTGTTGTCCAATGGCTTGTGTGAAAGTCTATTGGTACTTTGTCATTGGTGATGTGCTGGGTATAGGAAATGCCCAGAAGTCTTCTGTAGCACCTTATCTCCATGCTTTGTATTCTTTGTTGTAGGTCTGCTGTGAGGGTCAATGTTTTGCAAGCGTATAGGAAGACAGAGATGACTAGGGATGGCAGCAGCCTAACCTTGGAATGTAGACTGATGTTCCTGTCTATCCAATTGGGCTTCAACCTTGTCAAGGCAGCAATTATAATTTGTGCGATCCTGGACAGGACTTCCTGTCGGGACCCATTGTCTGATTCAATGGCTCCTAAATATTTGAAGTTATGCACAGTGTTGATGGATTTTTTTTTGGACTTTGATGCCATTGATGTTGTTGTCCACCATTTTAGTCTTCTCTGCACTTATTTAATAATAAAGTAGGCTTATATAGCGCAGTATCCCAGCCCAAGGCTGGGCTCATCGCTCTTAACATACGATATATATATATATATATTATAATATATATATATATATATATATATATATATATATATATATATATATATATATATATATATATATTAGATAAGATAGTACACCGATCAGACCAGCCAACCCATCAACGTCATTCGCAAAACGGAGGTTGGAGCTCTACCCCTTAGGCTGACTGTGCCTTTTTGTGGGTTCGGGCACTGAACAGAATAGGCCCAATGTTTTCCGGCGTGTCATAACAGGCAACTAACATGGGAGATGTCTGCACGGAATCACTGGGCGAAAGTCTTCTAAACAGAAGTCGCCGGCTAGGGTGAAGGAACCTCACGTTACTATAGGTTCAACGACTACGTGCTCGGGGACAAGGCAAGCCACACTGTACTTGTGGATTTCGGCTGTGGCCAACTGCCTGGAGAGGATTGGGCCCTGCCAAGTCTTTCTTGCCCAAGACACACACCGTATGATGAACAGAATCCTCCCGTTAAAACCCTAAATAATTAAGAAAATTAGAAAGCAAATAAACAAAAGAATAATAAACTATATAACATCTTCTATTCAAATATGAGTTTAATACCTTTTCTGTCATGTACTGATCAAATGAACAGTCAATCGCAACTCTCTGACGACAAGATGAATCACACATTCGTCGCTTTTTCAAGCTTTTTCTCGTTGGACCCAGATCTGCTCCTCTTTCCCTCATCTCTGCTAGTCTTCTCTTCCTCTTCTGCTTCTCTTCTTTCCTATGAACAAAAGCAATAGCGTTTAACCCTTTCCCTGGCATTATTAAATAACAAATACTCATTTATTAAGGAGAGAAATTGTTCTCTGTTCAATTATTTCAAAAGAATGGATAATATTCTTCAAAAAGTTCAGGCTCGTTTTCCTCTTCTTCTTCTTCTTTCATTGGCGGCTGCCACCCTCAGCTTATTGAGGACTCTGCAGCCAAATGCTGGGTATGTTCTTGTTACCGGCACTCATCCGTCTAGGACATGAGCGTCAGGATCTTTAAAGTCCGTTATGATGGAGTGCATGCAACACAGACTAGACCTCGGTTTATACTCTCATCCGAAGGAGTAGGAAACGGGAGTAAAAGGTCTTTCCCAAGGACACAACACAATGGCCCGGATAGAGCTCGAACCCGGGACCTTGAACGCGGTGATAAAAAAAAAAGCTATTAATTTCCGACATGGTAAAATGAAAAAAACTGCGATCAATAGAACCAAATGAATTGCTTAACGCAGTTTTTGTCGTGACAACCACTTTAAAGGGTATAGTGAAATACAGTGGAACCTCTCACAACGACCCCCCTCTATAACGATTCCCCCGCTACAACGACCCATTTTATTTTAACCGATGTATTTCCTTATATTGCTGTCATCAGTATAGCGACTCCCTCGCTATAACGTCTAATGACCGATCTTTGCAGACCGTATAGCGACTTTCTCGGCATGACTGCACAATAAAAACTGTCTACGATCTTGTTCAGCACAGTCAGACAGGTACCTATATGTGAAACGCCAGCCGATAAAGTAATCTTCTATAAGTTTGACGTCATCTTGTAACGTCACATTCTACTTCTAGATTCTACTCGTTTGGGGTTTGCATTTCACTTTATTCACATCACGAGCGCGGCACTGAGAAGAAGCAAAGAAAGCGTGATGGGATGATGGAGTCTACAAATAAAAGAAAATTTTTATCTCTGGAAGATCGAGTTAATGTTGTAAACAGACACAAAAAAGGAGAGACTGCCATTGCGATCGCAAAGAGTCTTAAAGTTGGAAAAACACAAATTCAAGGAATTATGCAAAACAAAGATGACATTCTTAAAAGGTGGGAAAGTGGTGATAATGCCGATCGTACGCGATCAAAACAGAGGAAGACAACATACTCGGAAGTAAATGAGAAAGTTTGGGATTGGTTTCTGGATGCTAGAAGAAAGAATATTCCGATCACTGGCAAATTGATTCAAGAAAAGGCCATTATGGTCTCTGTAAAGATCCCTCTCTATAAAGACCCCTCTCTATAAAGACCGATTTTTGTCAACATTTTCAAGGTCGTTGTAGAGAGGTTCCACTGTAGTGTGTTACCATTACTTCGTCATCACTCTGATCTACCGAAGCTACGTACTTTAGATTAAATTACACAATGTTTGTTAAAACCTATGCAAGGCGTTTTGCTTTACATTAAATGCAAAACTCATCATACAAACCTCTTCTCCGCTTTGATCTGTAGCCATTTTTCCTTCTTTTTCAATTTCTTCAGTTGATTCTTTGACAAATGTTTGTTTTCTTCAGCAATTTCAGGACCACAGCTGTTATCAGTAGTCGCATCATTGAAAATTGTCTCGCCCGCTTGAAGTTCTTCACCAGTCGACTCCTTACATGCTACCGACATGATAACTGGTTATTCTGACTTTACAAAGCTTCGGTTCAAACAACAAATAATTGTAAAACTGTCTACAGAGAACAGGAAACCACATGTAGTCAACTCCACGCCTCCTTTCATTTTCATGGGGGCCGCCATATTTCTCGTAAAATAACGGAATATCTCATGTGTCCAAAAAATCGTCTGCTTCACATTCCAAAAACTATGTTAATTATTGTTGTTGTTTTAAAACTTAGCAACCCCATATGCAGACATTATTGTTCTATGTCAGTGATAAAAGTGATAAAGAAATAATAAATCCAAATGTTTAAAATAGTCTAAATGTCCCCACAAAAGCAGGCATAACAGGAAGTTTTTCCCTCTGTTTCACATGAACTCGCCAAAAATAGGTCATAGGCCTATTTGATATCTAGAAAGTCTGGGTAACCTTTATAACTTTTTCATCATCGTCAGTCCGGCCGGGTGTCTGCTTGTTAGCATGTTATAACAAGTCAATACTTATTGATAATTTTATCGACTATTTACGACTTTTATCTGTCAGCAAGGAGAGAGTTACACGTAGACTGGACTTCGCTCCATCAGATCGTAGGCCTATGACTATGAGCAGGCAGAGGAAAGCGGCCGCTGTGTCAGTATTGTGTTGCTGCTGCGTTCCAGCATCACTTAGTTTTTGTTTACATCATTTCCATTAAAGACGACACAATTTTTGGATTCTTCTATAGTTTCTTTGTCGTTCTCAATTTGTGATCAGGAATGTGGAGAAATTTTAATCTGTTTTAGGTGCTTTTCTGTTTGTGCATTAACTTGGAGAAACAGTTTTTTTATGGTCTCAAGATTCTTCTTATGTACCTTATTAATTTGTTAATTTCCTTTTCAATGCTCAGTGTTGATGGTGTGATTCTAGCAAAAAGAGAAACACGAAGCGGCAAAGAGGAAGCGAAAAGCAGAACCGAAGAATGAAAAGAAAGTAACCAGACGAGACCAGAAGACATACAAGAAAGATAAGATAACAATAAGTGGAAAAGGACAACAGACACAATACCCAAAGATAGACAAAGAATCATGAAAAGAAACATGCAAGCAACGCGAAAAAAAGAGAAAAAGTAAAAAACAAAGACCCCAGGAAAACCTGGAGAGAATTGCTATACATTGAAAGAAAAAACTTATGCAGCAATGGAAGCAACAGTGAAGAGAAGGATGAATAGAAAAAAAATAAGTTTAAAATGTAAACAAGCACCCAAAAAAACAGCATAAATGAAGAAAAATAAGTAAAAGTAGCACAGTGAACCAGAAAAAACCAGGCACTCTAATCTAGAAAAGGCGGAATCAGAGGCGAAAATGTGACCGTAAGGAGGAGGAAACAGATAAACAAGAACAACTTCGAAGCACACAAAAAAGAAGTAAGAGGAGAGGTAGACGCAGAAGCAGAATCCAGTGCGAGGCAGACGGAAATGTAAAAAATCGAGCGTAAACCAAAATGTAATGAGATAAGGCATAGCAGCAACCACATCATGTGGTAGAGTGAAATAGGCATAGGCCACAATGTATAGAAATGCTGCGAACTCTTGCAAAACACAGAAATCGTCTGCCTCTGCCTTATTCTGCATGTTTTCTTTTTTTTTTTTTCTTTTTATATAACTTTGTATTCTACTTTGTTTGCTTTTTTTGAAATTTTATCTCCTTACCTACTTTTCTTCCTTCTCCAAAACTCTTGAACATCCTCTGCTTATCTCTTCTGTTATGCTCTCTGTGTTCTTTCTTTTTTACTTATGTTTTTATTTTTTTTTTGTTTTTTATAGCCATTTATACATTTTATTTTTTATTTTTTTTATTATATTTATTTTCTCATTGTCTCTTATATTTATAAGTTTACTTGTTTTTAGTTATACTCAAATAATTAGCAGGAGCTTCCTTGTATATGATGAAGCCTATGTCTATGCTTTATTGAGCGTGCGTTATCTAACATTGCAGGGATACAGCTTATTCCTACAGTGCAATATAAACCTATATAAAGTGAACACTCAGCTTTGCAAACATTGATGAATACTATTAAGAATAGTGAGCTCGCCACTTTGACATTTGAACCAAGCATTAGCGTATACCAAGATTGAACTGTCGCTTTGATAATGGTTGACTTACAGCTGCTCACATTAGATTAGGGTCTAACTATTGGGTTAACATAGCTGCAATTACGTTCCAGTTTCTCCTTGTTTACATCTTAGTTATATTAGGGTAAAAATTGAAAAGGATTAATTATTATCTTCCTGTCCAAATGTCATATTGCAGTGTTAAAAGCTTATATTGTGCATATTTTTTTAAAATAATAAAGTTGTTAATGGTCAACAAGT
Organism: Oncomelania hupensis; assembly: GCA_036898135.1. Lineage (NCBI taxonomy): Eukaryota > Metazoa > Mollusca > Gastropoda > Littorinimorpha > Pomatiopsidae > Oncomelania > Oncomelania hupensis. The sequence goes on from JBAHVR010000391.1 coordinate 65,207, forward strand.
ATACACACAGAATAAATAACTTTGTAAGTAAAATAGTTTATAAATAAATAAATAATTTTAAAAAGAAATAAAATCTTACAGGCAACCCTCTTCATTTCAAGCTAAGGAGTATTTATTAGTATTCCTCTGAATGTATAGATAACTAGGGAGTATTTATCGGTGTTCCTCTGAATTTCTAGCTAACTATGAAGTATTTATCAGTGTTCCTCTGAATTTCTAGCTAACTAGGGAGTATTTATCAGCATTCCTCTGAATTTCTCAAGCACTTATTTCCACTTAATTGCTGACAGCAGTAAGATCATAAGTACTTCACAGATATGTCATAAAACATTCAAAAAAATGTAACAGTAGTCAATAAATTATATTATCAATTTATGGAATAATTACTATTGCTGCAGGCAACCTGCTTCAGTTCAAGCTAGGCAGTGTCTTATTTGCATTTCTATGAACTCCAAAAGTACTTTGTTCAATGACGTTCATGTGCCCACACCGATTAGGGTCCAGCACTGAACAGATATTCCACTTTTGTTAATATTTAAAAATCCATAAACTGTTATGTCCTATCCTATCCTGTCCCGTAACCCGGAGGCCGTAGGGGCACCGTGCAGATGATCGTTTAACCAGCATACTCCATCTTTCTCTGTCCTCAGCAGCCCTGATGGCTTCGCTCAGTGTCAAACCAGTCCATTCTCGAATGTTGTCCTCCCACCTCTTTTTCTGTCTCCCTCTTTTCTACCACCTTGCACTGTGCCTTGCAGAATGGTCTTTGCAAGGCCTGATGATCTGGTGGCGTAGCCATACCATCGAAGTTTCAGTTTTTTCATCACTGTGAGCAGGTCATCCTGTTGTCCAATGGCTTGTGTGATGGTCTGTCGGACTTCGTCGTTGGTGATGTGTTGGGTATAGGAAATGCCCAGAAGTCTTCTGTAGCACCTTATCTCCATGCTTTGTATTCTTCGTTGTAAATCTGCTGTGATGGTCCATGCTTCGCAAGCATATAGGAAGATGGAAATGACAAGGGAGCGCAGCAGTCTTACTTTGGAATGTAGACTGATGGTCCTGTCTTTCCAAATGGGCTTCAACCTTGTCAGGGCAGCAGTTGTTTGTGCGATCCTGTCGGGACCCATTGTCTGATACAATGGCTCCTAAATATTTGAAGCTATGCACTGTGTTTAGGAATTGGCCTTGGACTTTGATGTCCGTGTTGATGCCATTGGTGTTGTTGGTCATCATTTTGGTCTTTTCTGCACTTATTTCCATTCCATAAGCTCTGGAGGTGGTGTTAAGCTGTCTGTGTGTCTGTACCAGCTGTTCAAGTTCTTGTTCCTCTCCAGCCAATCCATTAATGTCATCCGCAAAACGAAGATTCTTCTCTTACTTGAAGCAATTCCGCGGGTATGATGTCTACTCCCGCTGACTTCCCTTTCGTCAACGATTGCACTGCTGCCTCAACTTCTTCTCGGAGAATTGGGAGGATTTCTTCTTCTTCTCTGTTCTGGGGACATGCAAGAACTGATGGATCTCCCTTTGGTGTGTGGTTGTAAAGGTCAGAACAGTACTCTGTCCATCTATCCAAGACTTCTTGTTCTTAGTAACTAATATTGTTGCAGGCAACCTACTTCAGTTCAAGCTACCAAATGTCTTATCTGCATTGCTATGTATACCACTAGCACTTTGCTTAAATCCATAAACTGTTAATAAATGTAGTAACTACTATTGGTGTAGGCAACCCTCTTTACTTCAAGCTACTGTTTTATTAGTATTCTATTAATTCCACAAGCACCTTGTGCAACGAAGTCCATGCCGATAGCAAATAGAGGCAAGCACTTCACAGATATATACCATACAAACTTGTAAAAAAAATTAATCAATAAATTATTATGTATATATAACTACTGTTGTTGCAGGCAACCCACTTCAGCTCATGCTACCGAGTGTCCATAAACTGCATAAGCATTTTGTTCTATGAAATCCATGCCGACAATGAGGTGTCCAGCACTTCACAGATTTGCCCAAACAACTTTTGTATTTTAAATTAAGTTAAAAATCCATAAACTATTATGTAATAACTACTGTGGTTGCAGGCAGCACACTTCAGTTCAAGGTAGGCAGTGTCTATCAGTATTCGTATTCCACAAGCACTTTGTTCAATGAAGTCAACCAGGACAGCAAGATGTCAGCCACACAGAAAGATGTGGGTGTACAGCTGACCATTGACTTTGACATCGTCCCACTCCTGTCTGAGGATGACACACTGTTTATCAAGCTACAGGTTTACATTAATTTTCTGTTATTTGTTGTTGATGGTGCTTGGTTGGTTTATTTATTTTATTTATTTATTCCATCGTTCGTTTATAGAACAGAACCTTTTCAGCTCAAGAGTAGCTCCAGATGCTGACCCATACAGGATTGAACTCAAGCAGCCTGAGGCGCCCACTTGCAACCTTAGGTGGATGGCTTAGCACCTCAGACAACTGAGACCCATCTCGGGCGTGTGATTGGGGAGAAGGGATCTAATACTTGCTGGATGCATTTGTCCACCTGGAACTCTCCCTTCTAGGACATGAACGTCAGGATCGTTTTAAAAAGTCTGTGCCATGCATGCGTGCAGACTATACCTCGATTTATACTCTTATCCCAAAGAGCAGGGGATGCATTCCTAGGCATTAGGTTCATGTTGTTTTCTTTGTTTTGTTTTGTTTTGTTTTGTTTTGTTTTCTGTACTCCAAACCACTTTGAACACCCCCGTTGGCATGCCGGGGGTTTCAGTATAAATAGTATCCCCACTTTCTGGAAATTTTGTGCTTTAAATTCCCACTGTCGCTGTCTTTCTCATTTGCTCTTTCTCATTCCTGCTCTTTTCTATCAATCTGCTATACTATCGTCTTCTTCGCTAGACCAGTCTCCTACCTTTTTTCTTGAAAACTCTCCCGGGACAAGACTCCTTGTTTGTGTATGAGGTCTGTTGGATCAGCTTGGGAATATTGGACGCTTTCTGCCAGGTGGTCACTAAAGCTTCCTATGATGTTATTATTTAGCAATGTAGGCATTTTATATGTATGTGTTTTGTTGATAATTTATAATGATGTTTGTATTCTATTTTGTTTTTGTAAACGGGGGTTCGATAAGTTGGGGTGAAGCCTCAGCCGTCCCCTGCGTGGGATGTCTTTATTGTAAAGTGACTGGCTGGTGGAGAGCTTTCGGTTTTACCACTAGGGATGTTTCAGCAGATCTTTTATGCGGATCGGGGGTTGTCCGGTCCTGATTTGGCTCGGAAGAGTCCGCTGGACCTAAAGCAATAATGATGTAATGTAATGTAACCACTTTGAACCACAGCCTGCAATGTAATCACTTATATAGCCTTCAATTGGTTCAACTGTCTCGCTGTCACTTGCGCTACTGAACCACCTGGGTATTCTAAGCACATCTTTATATATTTGTGTAGTAATCAGTGTTTCAATTTTGTCCACCCACAGCTGACGACTGCCAAGTTTGCCAGTGTGGCTCGGCCAGCAGAAGAAAGGATCCCAGAGCTTCTGTTGAAGTATGCAGCCTACTTTGAGCTGAGTGGGGACACAGTGCAGAGAGTGTACCTGGTGGACCAAGACCCCATCTTCTCCACTAACATCAAGAAAGGGATAATCGCACTTTTCCAACTGAAGCAGGAATCTGGAGAAAGGACTGAGGTATGCCCTGTCCCTCTCCCCTCCCTGGTCCCCTCCCTCTCCCCTCCCTGGTCCCCTCCCTCTCCCCTCCCTGGTCCCCTCCCTCTCCCTTACCTGGTCCCCTCCCACTCCCCTCCCTGGTCCCTTCCCTCTCCCCTACCTGATCCCCTCCTTCTCCCCTACCTGGTACATGGTCCCCTCCCTCTCCCTTACTGGATCCCCTCCCACTCCCCTCCCTGGTACCCTCCCTCTCCCCTACCTGGTCCCCTCCCTCTCCCCTACCTGGTCCCCTTTCTTCCTCCTCCCTGGTCCCCTCCCTCTCCCCTACCTGGTCCCCTTTCTTCCTCCTCCCTGGTCCCCTCCCTCTCCCCTACCTGGTCCCCTTTCTTCCTCCTCCCTGGTCCCCTCCCTCTCCCCTACCTGGTCCCCTCCCTCTCCCCTACCTGGTCCCCTCCCTCTCCCCTCTGGTCCCCTCCCTCTCCCCTACCTGGTACTCTACCTCTCCCCTACCTGGTCCCCTCCCTCTCTATCTGGTCCCCTCCCTCTCCGCTACCTGGTCCTCTCCCTCTCCCCTACCTGGTCCCCTCCCTCTCCCCTCTGGTCCCCTCCCTCTCCCCTACCTGGTACTCTACCTCTCCCCTACCTGGTCCCCTCCCTCTCCCCTCTGGTCCCCTCCCTCTCCCCTACCTGGTCCCCTCCCTCTCCCCTACCTGGTCCCCTCCCTCTCCCCTCTGGTCCCCTCCCTCTCCCCTACCTGGTCCCCTCCCTCTCCCCTACCTGGTCCCCTCCCTCTCCCCTACCTGGTCCCCTTTCTTCCTCCTCCCTGGTCCCCTCCCTCTCCCCTACCTGGTCCCCTTTCTTCCTCCTCCCTGGTCCCCTCCCTCTCCCCTACCTGGTCCCCTTTCTTCCTCCTCCCTGGTCCCCTCCCTCTCCCCTACCTGGTCCCCTCCCTCTCCCCTACCTGGTCCCCTCCCTCTCCCCTACCTGGTCCCCTCCCTCTCCCCTCTGGTCTCCTCCCTCTCCCCTACCTGGTACTCTACCTCTCCCCTACCTGGTCCCCTCCCTCTCCCCTCTGGTCCCCTCCCTCTCCGCTACCTGGTCCTCTCCCTCTCCCCTACCTGGTCCCCTCCCTCTCCCCTACCTGGTCCCCTCCCTCTTCCCTACCTGGTCCCCTTTCTTCCTCCTCCCTGGTCCCCTCCCTCTCCCCTACCTGGTCCCCTTTCTTCCTCCTCCCTGGTCCCCTCCCTCTCCCCTACCTGGTCCCCTCCCTCTCCCCTACCTGGTCCCCTCCCTCTCCCCTCTGGTCCCCTCCCTCTCCCCTACCTGGTACTCTACCTCTCCCCTACCTGGTCCCCTCCCTCTCCCCTCTGGTCCCCTCCCTCTCCGCTACCTGGTCCTCTCCCTCTCCCCTACCTAGTCCCCTCCCTCTCCCCTACCTGGTCCCCTCCCTCACCCCTACCTGGTCCCCTCCCTCTCCCCTCTGGTCCCCTCCCTCTCCCCTACCTGGTCCCCTCCCTCTCCCCTCTGGTCCCCTCCCTCTCCCCTACCTGGTCCCCTCCCTCTTCCCTACCTGGTCCCCTCCCTCTCCCCTCTGGTCCCCTCCCTCTCCCCTACCTGGTCCCCTCCCTCTCCCCTACCTGGTCCCCTCCCTCTCCCCTCTGGTCCTCTCCCTCTCCCCTACCTGGTCCCCTCCCTCTCCCCTACCTGGTCCCCTCCCTCTCCCCTACCTGGTCCCCTCCCTCTCCCCTACCTGGTCCCCTCCCTCTCCCCTACCTGGTCCCCTCTCTGGTCCCCTCCCTCTCCCCTACCTGGTCCCCTCCCTCTTCCCTACCTGGTCCCCTCCCTCTCCCCTCTGGTCCCCTCCCTCTCCCCTACCTGGTCCCCTCCCTCTCCCCTACCTGGTCCCCTCCCTCTCCCCCTCTGGTCCTCTCCCTCTCCCCTACCTGGTCCCCTCCCTCTCCCCTACCTGGTCCCCTCCCTCTCCCCTACCTGGTCCCCTCCCTCTCCCCTACCTGGTCCCCTCCCTCTCCCCTACCTGGTCCCCTCTCCCTCTCCCCTACCTGGTCCCCTCCCTCTCCCCTACCTGGTCCCCTCCCTCTCCCCTCTGGTCCTCTCCCTCTCCCCTACCTGGTCCCCTCCCTCTCCCCTACCTGGTCCCCTCCCTCTCCCCTACCTGGTCCCCTCCCTCTCCCCTACCTGGTCCCCTCCCTCTCCCCTACCTGGTCCCCTCCCTCTCCCCTCTGGTCCCCTCCCTCTCCCCTACCTGGTCCCCTCCCTCTCCCCTACCTGGTCCCCTCCCTCTCCCCTCTGGTCCTCTCCCTCTCCCCTACCTGGTCCCCTCCCTCTCCCCTACCTGGTCCCCTCCCTCTCCCCTACCTGGTCCTCTCCCTCTCCCCTACCTGGTCCCCTTTCTTCCTCCTCCCTGGTCCCCTCCCTCTCCCCTCTGGTCCCCTCCCTCTCCTCTCCCTGGTCCCCTTTCTCTCACCTCCCTCTCCTCTCCCGTGGGGCCGGGTAGCTCAGTTGGTAGAGCATCTTACTAGTAACCGAAAGGTACCTGGTTCGAATCCCGGATTGGCCTATGTGTGACCATATTATTTTCCCCTTACCATCAACTGGTTCGCTATGGCGTACGAACAGTGTCAAACGCGCGATGAAAAGTAGCAATGCTTTGCATCGATACTATTCTCATAAGGATCCATCCGTTTAGGAAAGTATCGCTACTTTTCTCAAAAGGATCGCACATTTTCTCAAATGGAACGCCATTTGCGAAAGTATCGACGCTTTCTGAAAAGTATCGATGCTTTGCATCGATACTTTTTAAAAAGTATCGATACTTTGCATCGATACTTTAGCTCGAGCAGTTTCATCGCGCAGTTCCGAGGTTTACCGAGGCAAAACACACTGTTTCTGCAAAACTGAAATCGGTCAAGCTAATAAAATAATATACATGTATTAGGTAACATTCCGCAGTTTTAAGTGTCTTTTGAAGAGCAAATTAATTAATAAATATAATTTTTCCAAATAGCTAAATATAAGAACTAATATTAGTTAATAAATAATATCTACATCCATCTTCCCGCCTCAAGTAACGCAAAATGAAAGGAAAGCAAGCAGATTGGCGCGATTGCCTGTTTTGTGTTCCGCTTTAGTTCCGATGAAACTTTTGGAAAATTTGCATACTGAGTATTCAGAAGAACTCGGAAATGCGCGATGAAAAGGATCGATCCTTTCGTATCGGAGCGATGCAAAGTAGCGATACTTTTCAAAAAGTATCGATGCAAAGCATCGCTACTTTTCATCGCGCGTATGACCCTGTTCGTACGCCATAGTTCGCTGGTGTCAGTATAATGTGACCAGTAGTCGCCTATACGCTCCGGTGTCGTGTGACTATAATCTACAATTACTCTCCTCTCCCTGGTTTACTCCCTGGTCCCCTCCCTCTCCCCTCTCTGGTCCCCTCCCTCTCTCCTCCCTGGTCCTCTCCCTCTCACCAGTTCTTTCTACCTCATGTATATTATTTAAAAGATTGTTTTTCGTTATTTTAGCAGTGATTGAAGTATGATGTGATGGTGTGTCCTGATTGTTGTCTTCTTCATCATTGGCATCATAATCATTCCCATGGCTGTCATAACATTCTCCTCCTCCTCCTCCTCCACGCCCGTTCATAGCAGTACTTTCAGCCGGTGGCTAAAAAAACGCCTAGTTCTGTCTCGTAGGGTCCCTTAACGCAGGCTGAACTGCTTATAACCAGCTCTGAACCGCCAGCAACGCACTGCACAGCCTATGCAATTGGCACACGCCTAGCAGTTTTCTGGAAGCTTATACTTACTTTACCCAAAGGTATAGCTCATGGAAGCTGCGCTAGCAATAACATATCAGTCATTCATATACAGCGCATGTAGAATGACTGTGTAATGTGTTTTGCGATAATCTAGTGCGTGTAAATAAAAGTCACAGGAAGTCAATACAGACAATTAATGAGCAATGGAACTTAACACCATGCAAATAAAATTAATGTTACTCACCAAAATACTGCATATTACAGTGAAAAAACACAAATAAGAAAGCATCGCATAGCTAGAATATGCATGTAGGGAAAAGTCGGGTAATATTAAATGGAGTGTATTAGGAAATGAGACCTTCCAGGGAAGTCTTATTTCGTATATATATTATTACACTTCGTTTCATATTACCCGACTTTCCCCTACAATAATTTACAAAACAGCACACAAACACAAGCACACACAAAAGACCTGTGTTCTTTTTTCAATGGAGACATTAATTCATTCACTTTAGAGAGAGAGAGAGAGAGAGAGAGAGAGAGAGAGAGGAGGATCTTAGGCATGCCTATGCTTGTACAATGGTTGTGTGTTTTTCGATATAACCTCGTGCGTGTGGGAAACGTCACAGGAAAAAGAATAATGGGGAAAAAATGTATTGTACTCACCTATAAGAGGTAATCCCATGGCCCCCATGGAATAGAAAGAACAACAAAACAAACGAAGACAATCAAACCATACACGCGGTGGAAACGTATTGCGGTACACGGTAACACATCACACATATGCACAGTGAAGATGCTGGCCGGCCGGCCGGCTGCGCTTATTGTGTGCATGTGCCTATAGCTTGCACCATTAGGACCACGAGACTTTCGTAAATTCGCTGCACTTACAGAGCTCCAGCAATCAAACACAAGAAGATTTTTATAATGTCGACCACATCACCAGAAAGTTCAAACTTTTTACTAAGTGTGCTTCAAATGGTGAACTTTGTAAGAAGGATTCAAATGTGTAATTACAATGTACATGTATACACACTCGAAAACGTAAAACCGGTCCACTGCTAGTAAGCTTACAGTGCAGGATCGGACAGCTAGTGCCGTCAAATCGACTTAAATATAACACAAACCAAATCGATTTCAGGGTTATAGATTATGCTACCACAAAACACAGATATGGAAGTAACTACATGCAAACCATTATCACAATACAAATGATATTTCACATAAAACGATCACTTTTAGTACACAAATATAGGATGATGAGCCATACGTTTCCTCATAGCTGTGTACTCTGCAGAAAAGCGTGCCTTGGCGTCTACATCTGGATTCCCGCGCGCGAGCCTGCAAGCTTCGCTAAAAATAGCTTGCACACGTTGCCAGAGAGGTCAAATTTTACTCAGGGCTGGACAGGCGTGCCTCCTCCTCCTCCTCATCATCATCATCATATCATTATCATCATCATCATCATCATTGAGTCATCTTCATTGCTTCATTATTTTCTCCATGGTCCCATCTCTTTCACTGTTACCATCATTACGATCATTGTGATTATACATTTTGTTATCACCATCGTCATTATCATCGCCGTGATCGTCATCACCTTGCATCTGCTCATGGCATCTCCTCTATTTTTTTTCTTTTTTACATCTCATCTGTGTTCCATGTGGTATGCTTTACCCAAACAAATCACCTTGTCATATTAGCTGAGTTTACTCATTTTAACAATTAGTCTTTAGCATGTTTACAACGTTGTTTGCAATTTGTGCATGTACAGGTACCATATAGTTTGTACTGTTGCACTTCATCTTCAGCACACTAGAACTTTTGTTTGCAATGTTTTTGTACTTAGCACAATTTTCAGCAGTTCATCACAAACATATCCTTAAGTTATATTTGAGTTTCTCCATTTGTTGAGAATGGGATTTAATAATTTATTTATCTGTCTAACAGTGTTTTAAATGCGTTGACTGCTTTACCTGTTGACTTTCAATAGTCTGTGATTTTGATGTGTTACGAATTGGTGCAATGTGGAATGTGTTCTGCTATATATTGTTCCAAAAGCAAGACTTTCTCAGTGTTTGTGTATTTTGTCAATATTTACATCATTGCTAAGCTCTATGTTGGCACCACGAATGTAATTTCTTTGTTGAGATAATAAAGTATTAGCATTCGTACTGTATGTTGTGACAGATTGACGTGAGTGGTGAATGTCAAGTAGCGTACACAATGTCTTCACCCAATGCGGTGTCAAAAACAAAAGTCAGCTGTCAGAACATGGAGATAGCCGGGCAGTTCTCCACTCCTAGCAAGGTAAACAACCATTCTAGTCATGCTGTGCATTTTACAAT
>JBAHVR010000392.1:0-102500 GCA_036898135.1 Oncomelania hupensis
TCTATGCATATAGAATTCATTCTTTATTATAGAATTCATTCTATGTTATACAATTTATTCTATGCACATAGAATTCATTTTATGTCATATAATTTTTTTTATGTTAAAGAATTCATTCTATGTTATAGAATGAATTGTATGCACATAGAATAAATTCTATGTTATAGAATTCATTCTTTGTAATAGAATTAATTCTATGTTATAGAATACAATTCTATGCATACAAGTGCATTCTATAATATAGAATTGTATTACATACATAGAATCTTATTCTCTATTATAAAATGTTATTCTATACATAGAATTGTATTATGGACATAGAATTTTACACTATATTATAGAATGTTATTCTATACAAAGAATTTTATTCTATGACTTACAATATTGGTTTCTTTTTTATAAATGGAATTTCAACTAATGAATGCTTTTTGTGTGCATAGAATGCTTTTTATGTGCATAGAATTTATTCTATGTATAGAATAGTCACATAGAATAAATGGACACATGGCGCCCCATAAATAGACTACATTCGTAAACAGAAGCTAACAAGGCTTTATGGTGCGCTTGTTAACAAAATAGTTAATCTATTGTGTCATTGGGAGAGAAAATAAGCCAACTCATCGATAGCATAATAGTGATCGCTGTTCCATCCATGCTACCTTTACACATTTGATAGTCTTTTTTTTTTATTTTTTAAAATTATTTCCAGGCGTATTTGCAAATATTCTTAAAATAGTCAGTCGGTCAGTATGACTGTATTTCTGCTCGTCCGTCGATCCGTTGCTTGCCATACCTCAAGAACCACTGAACAGATTTTACCAAACTTCATATGAACATTACCAAATTTAGTAGCCAGGCTATCGTGCCATCGTAGGCTTTTCGTTCTATCTCAAAGATCAAGCCCGTTTAGGTCAATTTTTTTGTTAAACACGTTTTAGGAGAGAGAGAGAGAGAGAGAGAGAGAGAGAGAGAGAGAGAGAGAAAGAGAGAGGGGTGGGAGGGGGGAGAGAGAGAAAATTATTATTTTTGGTATACAAGTGCTTCAACTCATGTCCAATCTTTCAGTGTCGGTCCTCTCCTCTGGTCGGTCGGTCCGTCGCTTTCTCGGTCGAATTTGAGTTTTCTGTGCAAAACGCGTGTTTAGTAATAAATGAATTGGCCAATTTGTATTATGTTTCACAGGATAGAACAGGCCCATGAAAATTAGCGCTGTTAAAAATGTTGTTTTTTTAATTCTCTTTTTTTCTCAGATATATGTGCGAATGTCTGGAGATACATTTGAATGGCTTGCCATCTTGTTTCCTTTTCAATAGTTTATCTGACTGAGACTCTGTGGTTAAGCACTCAATGGCAGTATTGAGTAAATACGAGAATTCTAATTAGGCATGATTTTAGGTTGGTGTGTTTTTAGTGAGTTATTTTATTTACATGCTATGTGTGTTGCTGCAAACAGTGAAATAAAGTGGTTGTTTGGGTGTGTGTGTGTGTGTGTGTGTGGGTGTGTGGCTGTGTGTGTGTGTGTGTGTGTTGTAACAACAATTCGCTTACGCATTGAAATCCCACTGTAAGTGGGTGCTTAGGTTTTCACTTTCTGGACATTTAGTGCTTTAAATTCCCATTGTCGCTGTCTTTCTCATTTGTTCTTTCTCAGTCCTATTCTGTTCACAGTTCTGTCAATCTTTTATTATTATCTTCTTTGCTAGACCAGTAAAACTCTTCCGGGATAAAATTCCTCATTTGTGTGTGATCAGCTTGGGAATATTGGACGCGTTCTGCCAAATGGTCACTGGGGCTTCATATGATGTTATTATTTGGCAATGTAGGATTTTGTATGTATGTGTTTTGTTGATATTTTATAATGATGTTTGTATTCTATTTTGTTTTTGTAAACGGGGGTTCGATAAATTAGAGTATAGCCTCAGCGTCCCCTGCGTGGGATGTCTTTATTGTAAAGTGACCGGCTGGTGGAGTGCCTTCAGTGTTACCACTATGGATGTTTCGGCAGATCTTTTATGTGGATCAGTGGTGAGTCCTCTTTTAGTTAAGTTGTGGTCTTGATTGTGTGGTCCTGATTCGGCTCTTTGCAGTCCGCTGGACCCTGTAAGCAATGAATAACTAACTTACGCATTAAAAGCTGGTCTAACTCTCCACTCCCCCTTCACCTCGCCCAAGAATACCTTAATGTGTTCTTTTAGTAATAAAATTAATATGTTCTTTTTTGTGATATTGGAAGAATTCATTTTCGGGCTTCGAGTAATATATACGCAATTCGTTGTTAATTAAAGCTAACCTGAAACCAGATGAGGAGAACCATGTCGATCGTCCAAGGGGAATCAGAAAGATCTACTCTGGATAAACAAATTGTCAAATTATCGGAGTACATCAGGTTTAACAAAGCGGAAGAGGCCAGACAACTCTTAGAGAAGCTAAAGCCATACGGTAAATCTGCGCTAGAACATTACAGAGCTAAGCAAGACGTCAAACAAAACTCAAAAAGGAAACTGCCCTTAACGGAAGAAGAGAAATCTAACGATGACGTCTCCCTGCTACAACTCGCGGCGACATACTTGGAGATATCGTCGTCACCCCAGGACAACGGCAGTTTATTTATCAAAGAGTTAGCTGAATGTTGTCCTGGACTTCTGGACGTAAAGCGCAGACAATGCTACGAAGGTCAGACCGTTCTTCACACCCTGATCGCCAGAGGCGCCCGAGAAGAAACCCAGGTTGTGCTGGAGCACATGCGTATAAACCGTCAAAAAAGACTCCATGTCAAGGTCAGTAATCTGCACTTTCTCTCTTAGGTTTATTAATGTATATCCTATCACGTAACTCGGAGGTCGTTGGGGCATCACAGATGATCGTTTAACCAGCGTACTACATCTTTCTCTGTCCTCAGCAACCCTGATGGCTTCGCTCAGTGTCAAACCAGTCCATTCTCGAATGTTGTCCTCCCACCTCTTTTTCGGTCTCCCTCTTTGCAACGCCTGATGATCTGGTGACGTGGCCATACCATCGGAGTTTCAGTTTCTTCACCACTGTGAGCAGGTCATCGTGTTGTCCAATGGCTTGTGTGATGGTCTGTCGAACTTCGTCGTTGGTGACGTGCTGGGTATAGGAAATGCTCAGAAGTCTTCTGCAGCACCTCATCTCCGTGGTTTATATTCTTCGTTGTAGATCTCCTGTGAGGGCTCATGTTTAGCAAGCGTATAGGAAGATGGAGATGACAAGGGAACTCAGCAGCCTTACCTTGGAATGTAGACTGATGGTCTTGTCTTTCCAAATGGGCTTCAACCTTACCAGGGTAGCAGTATATGTCTCTCTCTCTCTCTCTCTCTCTCTCTCTCTCTCTCTCTCTCTCTCTCTCTCTCTCTCTCTCTCTACATGTGGGAGTGTGGGGTGTGTATACGGACCTTCACAGCAGACCTACAACGAAGAATACAAACCATGGAGATGAGGTGCTACAGAAGACTTATGGGCATTTCCTATACCTGGCAAATCACCAACGACGAAGTCCGAAAGACCATCAAACAAGCCATTGAACATGCTCACATTGGTGAAGAAACGGGTCTCCGATGGTATGGCCTCGTCATCAGAGCATCAGGCCTTGCAATGACCATCCTGCTAGGCACGGTGCAAGGAGGCAGAAGAAGAGTTGGGAGGAAAACATTAGAGAATGGACGCTTGGCACTGAGCGAAACCATCAGGGTTGCTGAGGACAGAGAAAAATGGAGTACGCTGGTTAAACGATCATCTGTACATATGGTCCTGATTAGGCTCTTTCAAGTCCGCTGGAGTCGAGACCCCCACAACTGTTTATCTGTGACCTTGAGGATGACATCAGGGTTGAAGTGATTACAAAAAGTGATTAGGTTCAGTATAAACGGGAGAGAGAGAGAGAGAGAGAGAGAGAGAGAGAGAGAGAGAGAGAGAGAGAGAGAGAGAGAGAGAGAGAGAGAACAAAGTAAATTCAGCACTGCTTTAAGAGATTTGATCCTTGAATTTCTTCCGACAAGGAGGTGTTGTTGTTGTTGGTATGTGTGCGCGTGTTGTTGTTGTTGTTGTTGTTTTTGGTGGTGGTGGTGGTGTATGTGTGTGTGTGTGCGTGTTTGTGTGTGTGTGGAGGTGTTTCCTGCGCAATGGATTTGTGTACTGTGAAAGTGGCATTAATGTAACTGAATAAATATCTAGATATATTATATTTTATTAGTAATGTAATATATACTCTTATTCTATTTTTTCTATATTTAAGGAGGCACTGTGGTCTAACGGTAGTGCTTCAGCTTGCGGATCTGAAGGTCCCGGGTTGGAGTCCTGGCCGGGCCATTGTGTTGTGTTTTGGGGAAAGACACTTTACTCCCGTTTCCTACTCCTTCGGATGATAGTATAAACCGAGGTCTAGTCTGTGTGTCGCATACATTCCATCATAACGGACTTTAAAGATCCTGACGCTCATGTCCTAGACGGGTGAGTGCCGGTAACAAGAACGCACCCAGCATGCACTTGGTCCTTCTCCCCCCTTCCTGGCTGCCCAGGATTGTGCTCAGTTGTCCGGGCGTCAAATCATGCGCCCAAAGGCTGCGGGTGGGCGTCTCGGGCGGTATGAGTTAGATCCTGTATCGGCCAGCGCCTTGATCCTTAGGCTAAGGCGCCTTACAAATGACGAACATTATTATTCCTTGTGAACAGGCCACGGGCACCAATTTCAATTCAACGGTGTTGATGGGTCAGCTGCCCCTGTCCGTTGCTGCACTGACCTTTGATAAAGAGATGGTTGATCTTCTGATAAGGTACAAGGCAGACATACAGAAGCGAAACAGTTTGGGCGAGACCGTGTTCCATTCGCTCATCAGGTATTCAGCCATCTATCCAGAGAAAGAGCTGAGCGTGATCGAAATGATGAAATTCCTGAACGAAATCCTACGAGAAAAAAGGGTAATGAGCATTATTCTTTAACTGAAGCTTAAATAATGACAATAGTAAAAATGACAATGGCTGTAATGTTACCAGCAGTATTTTTAATGAGTTAGGTACTGTGTTTGGTAGTATGTTCAAGGTTATTTCCCTTTATTCTTCTTTATTTAGTCTGATGTGCCTTAGTGGTAATTAGAGAGAAAGAGAGAGCGAGCGAGCGAGCGAGCGAGAGAGAGAGAGAGAGAGAGAGAGAGAGAGAGAGAGAGAGAGAGAGAGAGAGAGGGGGGGAGAGAACCACTGGAAATGGTCTGCCTTGGCTATCTGTCACTGGAGACATCCAAGGGCGGATACCAGCATGTGTTGGTTATAACGGACCACTTTACGAGGTTTGCCCAAGCAGTTTCAAACCGTACTCTGACGGAACGTAACCTAATACAGCCCAGGCTCTGTTTGACCACTTCATCGTGCATTATGGCATGCCTAAGAGACTGCATTCAGACCAAGGCGCCAATTTTGAAAACCGAACCATCAAAGAGCTCTGCGACATCGCAGGCTGCGTCAAGTCTAGAACCAATCCTTATCACCCGATGGGGAATGGGATGACGGAGCGGTTTAATCGGACCTTGCTCGCCATGTTGGGAACGCTACAGCCACAGCAGAAAGCAGACTGGAAGAGTCACATCGGACCACTAGTTCATGCCTATAACTGCACGCGGCATGAGTCGACCGGTTTCCCACCGTTTGCCTTGATGTTCGGCCGTGATCCCCGTCTTCCAGTGGATTTAGCGTTTGCTATCGACACAGGCGAAGCTGACAGCATTCCACTTACCAAGTATGTGGCAGACTTGCGTAAACGCCTGAATAGGTCATTTGAATTGGCGACTGCTGCAGCAGACAAAGCACGGGCCAAGCAGAAGAAACAATATGACCGTCGGGCCAGAGACGCCAATGTTGAAGTCGGTGACCGAGTCCTGGTGAAGATCGTAGCTTTCGACGGCAAACATAAGCTGGCTGACAAGTGGGAGGAAAGTGCTTATGTGGTGTTGGACCAACCCAACAAGGACATTCCTGTCTTTGTGGTGCAGAGGGAGGACAAAACTGGAAAGAGGAGAACGCAGCAACACAACCTGTTGTTGCCACTGGGTGATACTGTGGAGAGAATGGTGTCAGAGCAGAATAAACCAATGAGAGGTGACGCCAGTAGACTCCGTGCCAGACGCCGGGGGCAACATAGGCAGTGGAGCAGCAGCAGCACTGAAGAGACAGAGACTGACAACAGCATGGAAGAACCAATGGTGATACTGGATCGTAGATCTGAATCTGAAGAACACGAGGAAGAAGATGAAGATGATGTAGTTGTACGTACTACATCCGAGGGTGACTCTGCAACGCCCACATGCAGGAGGAAGATCAGCACGAAGAGCCAGAGCCTCTTGCCGATCAGCCAGCAGAGCAGACGGGTGCACAGGAGCCAGAAGGCGATGAAGGTCTGCAGCAGCCTGTAGACCAGGTTGTGGAACCTGTACCAGAGGGTGACGTAGCTAATACAGATGGCGATGGTGATGAGAGTGACAACGCCGACGACAGGATTTGGGCAGCTCCGACTCATCCACCTCGTCGGTCACTGAGAGCCAAGCAGCAGCCACCGTGGATGAAGTCAGGAGATTACCTAATGACTTTAAAGGTCAACATCATTGAAATATAAAATTGAGCACAAAATATCTACATAATAAAAGAAGTCACATGCCAAACAACTTTTTTTTTCCGAAAAATGCTGCCTTTTTTAAAATATTTAATAAAATCTACTTCGAATAAACTTTTGCACCTTCGAAAAGCCCGCTCACGTGACCACATGGCTCGTGACGTCAACTGCTGGAGACAATATAGAGTCCGATAGTGCCCCTTCTCTACCAGGGGCCGGGTAGCTCACTTGGTAAGAGCGTCTTGCTAGTAACCGAAAGGTCGGTGGTTCGAATCCCGGTTTGGTCAACGTGTGATCATATTATTTTTCCCTTTACCAACAACTGGTGTCAGTATAAATCGGTCCATTGGTCACCTATATGCGAAAGTGTCGTGTGACTATAATCTACATACAAACAAAAAACTTCTCTACCAAAACGCAGGAAAACGAAGAGCAGTGGCCTATATTGTGCCGTTGGAGGTTGTACAAACAAACAAGCGGATGGGATAACATTGCATAGGTTTCCAAAAAACGAAGAAGTGCGAAATAAGTGGGTGAGATTTGTGCGTCGTCAGCAATTTGCGCAAAACACTTCGCTGAAGACTGCTACCCCCCAAGTGCCACTTTTATGCGGAGCTTTGGGATGAAAACAATACAGACATTAAAGCCTATCTCTGTTCCAACGATCCAAAGCCTCAACAACAGCAACAGTGATTCAAGTTACTAGTAGTAGGCCTACTAGTACTGCTTCAACTTCAACTACAGTCACAGTGGCTACTACACATCCATCGTCTGCTATCGTCAGGAAAGTCAGAGGAGCTTTTCAGAAAAGGGAACGCAGGGGCGGACGAGGGGGGGTTTCCGGCCCTAAAAAAAAAAAAAAGGAAAAGAAAGAAAAAGAAGGAGAGAAAGAGAGAGAGAGAGAATACAATTATAAAAATAAAAATAAACATAAAATAAATACTATATATATATAGATATATATATAAATTTATTTATTTATTTTTTTATACGAATTTTGGAACCCCCCCCCCCCCCAAAAAAAAAAAAAAAAAAAACTAACTGATCCGCCCCTGAAGAGGTTATGTATTCACGGGTCTAGCTCGTATAATTATTTGTTTATTATTACAATTAGTACTCGGGGGTCGAATTCGTTTCTAACAGAAGAGAGCACTGCTGTAACACGACAGATCGAGTGAAGAAACACTGCTTGTCTCGCTTGTAACTTCTTCGCAATCGGCCATTGTCTACAGTTGCTGACGTCACTGCGAGGGACGATCAGCGATAGCTGCGTTTTAGAGTATTACTTCCCTTACCCTTAATTACAGGTAGGAAATCCCACTTTCAGTGATCGATATCTATTAAACGATAGAGCTTTGCTTACCGAATTTTTTGCATCTGGTATTATTTAGTAAAGTTCTTTCAGCAGAAACTTTTTGACCGAGCACTGTGGTTGACCTTTAAATTCTTGCCAACCCGAATGGTTCCAGGGTGTCCAGTTCTTGATCAAAGAGTCCAGTTCACTAAGAGACATGCCCGATTGGATGGCTAAAGCAGTAGTCCATCGAGTGCTAGGCATAGAGACATTAACTAATTGTGCATCAGAACGTTGACAGGGAAATCAAAAGCAAAACGACTGTTACTTCTTAATTTTTGGTTCATTATATATTTCTGTTTTGTAGTTTAAATTGGGTTACTTTCATTGTTTTCACATTGTGAGGAGAACAAAACAAACAGCAACACCCAAGTTGAGGTCTGAGGCCAAGTTGAGGCTGAGGGTTTTCACATTGAACATTTTTATTAGGAATATTCATGTAGACATTGGGAAAACGCAAAGTTGTCCGGATAATCTTTTTGATATATAATTTGGTGAAAGAGTTTTGAAATGTTATATTGTTTTCTTTTAATAGTCTTTGCAAAATTTCTTCTTTTTTGAATGTCGAGGACGCCATTTTTGATCAGAGGGGTATATGTTACCAGCAGTAATTTTAATGAGTTAGGTACTGTGTTTGGTAGTATGTTCGAGGTTATTTCCCTTTATTCTTCTTTATTTTGTCTGATGTGCCTTAGTGGTAATTAGAGAGAGAGAGAGAGAGAGAGAGAGAGAGAGAGAGAGAGAGAGAGGGAGAGAGAGAGAGATGATGATGATGAGGAGGAGGAGGAGGAAGAGGGAAGTAAAAAGTGTATGACTAAGATAATTTTTGAGTTACCTTGGTTATTTGTCTTGGTTGTATTTTTCTTCTTCTAATCATATTTTGAGTATTGTTCTTATTAGTAAGTTGTATAAACCGTTTTTTTTAAATTGCTGGGAGAAAGATGAACACTAGTTTTGAATAGGATATATAAATTCAGTAATGAGATATTTTTTGGACTTTTGCTTTGATAACCTTAGAGGCAAGACTTCTTCATGAATTGTGTAGCCCTTGTTCCACAAATAGGGGTTTCATCTGTCTTTTCTACAATTAATGCTATCCGACATCTTCGAAATAATAAACGTATAGCAGGGGATAAACCGAAATCCTTGTTTGGACTGGACCGGATGAGAGACTCTTTTACTTTTCATCTTTATCCTGTCCTGTCCTGTCACAGTAACATACTTATTCAAAGTAACACGTAGGTCTGACGGTTTAAGGCTGGATGCTTGATTTTTGTCGGAAATGTCGATCACTAGCTAGGCGCAGCAATCTATAAATAGGCCCATATGTATATTATTAATATTTATTACCTTTCTGACCGTGCAGGACTCGAAAAACACACAGAACATAATCGATATGAGATCAGTGTGGCTGATGCAGAACAGAAAGGGACTGACCCCACTCAAACTGGCTGTGGAACTTCTTCAGGCTGACATTTTTGAGTTCATTTTGTCTTTGGAAGGTATGAGATACATTGTATTGCTAAATGCTGTCTTTCTACAAACGAATGGCATTATTCCTCAACACTCCCCAATCGCCCATCCATTCACTACCGGACGATAGCAATCTAACAAGGATTGTATCCAAGATGTTAACATTAAATCCAGTCCCATCTATTTAATGGAGACAACTGAACTTCCTGTGTTTTGGGCACATTTTGGTGTTAACCGCTGTACTATTTCAGAACCAGGTCCTGTTACTATTAGTAGTTGTATTTCCAGATATTTGAGAATAGTCGGGAACCAGAACGAGTTCACTGTTGGCTGGTCGACGGTCTGGCGGTCGTTCTGCTGCACGCCTTATCTCAAGAACCACTGAATGGATTCTTACCAAACTTCATAGAAACATTACCTAGATTGGTGACCAACGCCCCCATCATCTCATCTCCCCCCCCCCACACACACACCACTCCGTGCCATCATATTTACACTTTGTAATATATTTTGTTTTGCTAAACATGTTGATATATTAAAAAGTGGCTTACGTAATAATCCATGATGGCATGGGCAGCTGTATCGTCCATTTCTTTGTAGGTGTCTACTCGGAACTAGACTTGAGGGACGGTCTTCATGACTGTCTGCGGTACGACATCACGGAACTAGATCCGGCAGCGAACTTAAAAGCTTATAACTTGGCCAGGGAAGACGAGATGGCCTCCAGCATACCACAGGCTACGAGAAATTCCACTGAGAGGACCG
The DNA here is from genome assembly GCA_036898135.1 of Oncomelania hupensis. Taxonomy (NCBI): domain Eukaryota; kingdom Metazoa; phylum Mollusca; class Gastropoda; order Littorinimorpha; family Pomatiopsidae; genus Oncomelania; species Oncomelania hupensis. The sequence continues at coordinate 10,209 of JBAHVR010000392.1, forward strand.
CAAAGAAAGCGATCCCAATGGAAGCTCGTGAATCAGCGACTCCTTCCATCTTCGAAATTATTGACAAAGTAGCGAGTCTGAAAGAAATTGGTAGAGCTGTAAAGATGCTCAAAAACCCCGTCGTAAATGAGGTCATCGACCTCAACTGGAAAGCCTTTCGTGTCCGTTTCGTCATTTGGGGTGTAGTTCATCTACTCTTCATGATTCTGCTGACCTGTAACATGGTGTCCAAAACACGTCTCTTCAAAGGAGCCGGGAACAGCGTTGAAAAAGATTTTGTTTTGGGATCGTCCATTGCCTTGTTTCTATATGCGTTATCGATTTGGGCTTGGGAAGTTGGGGTGAGAATCTGGTGGAACAAGCAGTATCCCAACCCCAAGCAAAGTGAAGTCAGTGGCAACAGTCGCTTCAGACTTCTGTATGCCTTGTTTGCTTTGTCTCTCTTTATCGACTGCATTTGGTGAGTAGCGTTTTATTTCTTATTGGTGCTGTTCTTGTAGATAATGATCTTGATGACAGTAATAATAATACTTATTACACACTTGATCGTGCTCATTGTGACATTCTAATTATAACGACATCACGTTATTCCTCTTTTTTATAATTAAACGGACATATACTTTTACAGCATATTATGATTAGCTATAGGCTATATTCCACATTTGTGAAGAGCTCTTGGATATAATTGTATCTTGACCTTCTCCTTCGTCCTTGTAAATAGTTTGACTTTTTTTTCCCCCACCCAGGTACTGGGCAACAACCAAAGAACCAGATAAGAACCAAATCTACCTTCTGGTGATCGCGCAGTTGTTGGGGTGGTGGTATACAACCTTTTTCCTCCGACCGTTGAAGCCGTTTTCGTTCTTCACTGTCATGCTGCACAAAGCACTGTTTGGGGATTTCGCTAGGTACGCATGCACGCCTCTAAAAATTAACATTAGAAAACCACCCACGATTCAGATAATATTAAGACAATCTCGTACGTCACAGGAAAGTGATAGAACTGTAAATACATTATGTTACTACTACAAGATTATTTTGTTGTCTTCGGATCATTCCAGAAAAAAAAGAAAGGTAACGCCTTCCACTTACTCCCATTACGCCCAAGCTTTGTACAAGACGAGACCAACAAATATTACCCGAGCCACGGCATCCCTGCTGCCACCTATCCACGCACACGCTTCACTACTTTTGTTCTTGTCTAGAATTATTGGCCTGGGGTTCATGAAAACATCGCACAGTTATTGTTTTCACCCACATTACGTTCATTACAAGTGCTCAAATCGGTTACAATTCGTTTACCGATTCACGCGAGCCACTGCAATTTACCACACAAAAATTGTTGATACTTGTTTGCATAGATCTGCTGTCGAAAATGCCCGTCAATTAATCCATTCATCCCATGTTTTTGTTCCAGGTTTTTGACCGTTCTGGCGCTGCTGTTCTTCTCCTTTACCACCTGCATGTACATCATATTCATGTCATCCTCCAAAGCCCCACCAGAAGAATTCAGCTCTTACGAGAATACAATGTTGACCATGTTCCGTCTGATGCTGGGGCTGACAGAAGTGGATGTACTGAAGGAGGCTGACATTAAATGGCTGGCCATCGTGATCTACGTGCTGTATGTCCTGTTGGCCTTCGTGTTGATGCTTACTTCGCTCTTCGCCCTCATGGCCAACACTGCTGAACGCATTTCAGAATACAGGGTTGGTATTTCTCTCTCTGTGTCTGTTAGATTGAAACGCGCACGATAGTTCGTGTGTGACGCGAGCGATAGATGCGATTGTTTTATTTTGCAAAGCATGCAATAATAGAGTGTATTTATCTTTCATTTGATTTTGCGTTGTTGTTTGAAGAAGCTTTGTATAACGTTGGTAATTTTAGTTGGTCGATAATATTTGAGAATTTTCTAGAGTTGGTTGTTTACTATCGATCGAAGCGTATGGATAATTCTAGTGGTAACTATAGAAGCTTCTATCCCAAATAAGGTTGTATGACGCGAGACAGTGATGACGAAGATTGGTCTGATTGGTTGAGGTGTGTTATGCTGGGGTATTCTCACCCTTTCTGGAGTGTAGAGAGAGAGAGAGGGACTTTGATGTCCATGTTGATGCCATATAAGCCTATATATATAGTGCCGCACTGTTTCAAAAGGTGGTTGATAGTTGAGAATTGTAAAGTGAAAAGCGATTGAACGATTGTATGCAGTTCTTGATGTTCGGTGAATAAAAGTGGAAAACTTCAAACGACGACTCCTGCATTGTTGATGATTGAACGGGTTGCGTGGATAAACGAATCTGAGTAACACCTATCAGGATTTCAAGCATCGGGGCTGAATCAACTACTGATAGAGAAAAAACAACATCGAGTGTAACAGTGTCTTCGTCTCTTCTGTGCAACACAATCCTAAATATGGATAGAAACAAACTGGTATTGTACAGCGCACGACCAATTAAAAGAGCTCTTTCAAGAAGACTGATTATATACACCAGGGTACAGAAGAATTGCCCCCGGATCGAAACACGCAAAGATACAGTCTAACATGGTTAGAACAACGATCATCTCTGGTTAGAGCAGACTGAGAAGTAAGAACTGCGCATGCTCAAATATTATTTCTGGACGAACGTCAAGCATGATTTTTGAAAGAACATGACATTGTGCTACAAATCCTGATTTACAAAACTTTAGTTAGAACAATGTTTTTGTTGTGTTTGTTTCAGAAAAGTCTATACCAAATGCGGAAGATGGGAGTGGTATTGTTTATGAAGCAATCCTTCCTACTGAGGCACGCCCACATACCCGGCAATATAGAGATCCGCCGTCGTTATGATGCGGAATGCAAGCAGAATGTCGAGGACTACCGATGTGCTTTGAAGGTATTACACAGTAACTTACGTACATGTGCAGTGCTTAGATTATCAACAATCGCATCCCTGCAAATGGCGTGCTTTTAGTGACTAATAGGCTTATCTCTTCAAGAGGTATGCTAAATGCGATCGAACGTTTATTAACAATTTAAAGACACAGCTGTTCACGAGCTATACATGAACTTTCATTGTCTCTCGTAACTCGTATCGCTATCCACCTCCCTCGCTTACCCATCTAATCATACCTTCTCTGTCACCAACTTCCTGCATCTTGCTATGTGGGAATGGTTCAGTTCACTTCATTTCAGATTTAATTTAACGTCTATTCATTTTTTTACAATGATTTTAGACGATCACACACACGCACACACACATACACACACATACGTACACACACGTATCTGTACAATCAAAAATTATTTTTTAAATCAGTATTTGGGGTGGCCTCGTGGCGCAGTGGATAAGTCGCCGGTTTCTTATGCCGAAGGTCGCGGGTTCGATTCCCGCAAGGGGCGAACGTATGTGACTTAGGTACGAGACTATTGAGGTCACCGAGGGTTTTCTTCGGGCACTCCGGTTTCCTCCCTCCCTTCAATAATGGTACAGGATGCAGTCAATATCCTTTACACCACCTGATTGAGTGATGTATGTGTATTTGGTGTGTGTGAGGGTAAATGAGACAGGTGAGCGTGTATGTTGTTATAGATCGCCGCACTTTGAGCCTTGGTGAAAGGCGCGTACATAGCATCCTGTATTATTATTATTATTATTATTATTATTATTATTATTATTATTATTATTATTATTATTATTATTTACAATGATTGTAGCTATTGTGTCTATTATTGCTTGATTGTACAACATATTACTAATATCATCAATGTTTTTTAGCATTACATTCTTTGCTGTGTTCAAGGATAACAAAGATGTACACTCAAATAATAAATGTTTTATTGACACTGGCTGTTGACATATACAATTAATATCGTTCACATGTTTTGTTAAAATGGGGGAGTGGCGCTCGGAAGCAAATGTAGATTATGTTTAATATATTTCCCTGATATTTCTATTTTCGGGTGTTACTTTTCATTACTTTGAAATAGTCCGGAATCAGAACGAGTCAAGTGTCGATCTGTCTGTTGGTCGGTCGGTCCGTTGCACACCACATCTCAAGAGCCACTCAACCGATCTTGACCAAACTTTGCAGAAGCATTCTCTAGGTTAGTAGCCAGTGGTTTCTTGCGATCGTAGTTAATCTACTTCAAAGGCCAAGGTCGCTGGAGTCAATCCTTTGCTAAACACATTTTGCTCTATATCTTTAAAAAAAAAAAAGGGGGGGCTAAACGAATTTTGAGGATTTGTGGGATACGGGTACTTCACAGCATGACCAGTCATTCCGTCTCAGTCCGTTGATCGGTCTGTCGATAGTCTGTCGCTAAGTCGGTCCGAGTTTGATATTTCTGTTCAAAGCACATTTTTAGTATTATCTCAAGATTGACTTGACCTACTTTAATAATGTTATTTTTTCAGGTATTTTGACTACTGCTCAACCTTTTTACATATTTTTTTTCAGCTATGTCAGCGAGAGTATGGAAGCATGGAAATACATTTGAATTAGGTTAACTGTTCCAACAGTCGTTGCATTTTAACGGTATTAGTTGTCTGTGTTCTAATTTGAACTTTTTGTACTCTCTTTTCATGTAAAATTATTGCTACTATATGTATTAAAAAGGTCAAGGTCGCTGAAGTCAATCATATTATAAAGACATTTAGCGTTTTATCTCAAAATTGGTCGACCCGATTTTGGAAAGTATTTTGCTTGCGGGTAGTTCATTTCAGATAGCGACCCAACAATCCATGTTTTTATTTGTTGCTTCTTTCAGATAAAACGGATTCACAATGTAGGCACGGAAATCAACGCTTTCGAAAACGCTTGATTGTATGCAAGTGTCTGGAAATACATTTGAAATGGTCCGCCGTCTTGTTCGACTTTGTTTTTTGGGGATTTTTTTTCTTCCGTTAGATCGTCTACAGCACCGATCATCCCAAGAAGATATGGGAAGGTAAGAAGAAAAGCAAGAAAGTCCGTTCGATGGCCGTCCCCTGGAGCGACCTGTTACATACATTCCGCTACCAGTACCAGGACGACTATCCGGACAGGATTACTGATGACGGTAAGTCCTATGGGTTGTAAATAACGAGCGAGAATTAAAAAAAAAAGCCGAGGTCTAGTCTGTGCGCGCATGCATTTCGTGGCACGAACTTTACAGATCCAGACGTTCATGTCCTAGACGGTTGAATGCCAGGAACATCAACACAGCCAGCATACACTTGATCCTGTTCCTTCTCGATCGTTCGAGATCGCTTAGTTGTCAGAGAAGTTAGGTAATGCGCTGCGCATAAAAACAGCAAGTTAGAGCCTTGAGCAGCGCTTGATCTGCCGAGTGAACGCTATAAAAGTACAACTCATTCATGAATTCTTTCACACTTTAAACGTTGTTGCTTTGGTTTCTTTTGCGCTTTCTTAATAGCCAGCCTAGCTACTCTCTTCATTCAAAGACCGCTCAGTTCTGCCATTAAGCTTATATAATTGTAACCAATACTGAGTAGCTGTCCAAAGGATCTAAGGTTTGTTTTTGAAAGTAATTAGTAGATATCTATTTTGTCTGGTCTTGAATTACACGTTATATTAGTGATAAGAGAAGAAGCTAATGAAAGAACGAGCACTCTACTTCTCCTTTCCTTAATTTAACGTCTCGCGTGGACACATTGAAAGAGGGGGATGAGGGCATGCACACCGGTGCTGTCAAAGTAAACGCAGTTTTTTTGTTTTTTAAAATAGCGTGATTTACTAGTCATAAAACTAGAAGGTAACGCTGCTAGTTAATGCAGAGGAAAATAATAGCAATGTGTCTCATAGTCTTAGGGATCTTTCGGAAGCGAGTGATTCGTTGTGAAGGTGATACGGCACTAATTTCTCTTATCGTGGTTTCCGCGAGGCGGCCTCATACGCCACGCCATGACGAACGTGACATACTTCCAGTACCTCGCTATAAGTCTCAAAACAAGTTTGATTGATTGATTTATTGTTGCTTTAGGTCCAGCGGACTCTTCCGAGCCAAATCAGGACCGGACAACCCCCGATCCGCATAAAAGATCTGCTGAAACAACCCCAGTGGGAAAATTGAATGCCCTCCACCGGCCAGTCACTTTACAATAAAGACATCCCACGCGGGGGACGGCTGAGGGTTGACCTCAACTACGCGAACCCCCGGTTACAAAAACAAAATAGAATACAAACATCATTATAAATCATCAACAAAACACATACATATAAAATGCCTATAGTGCTAAATAGTACAATCATAGGAAGCCCTAGTGACCACACAGCAGAAAGCGTCCAACACTCCCAAGCTGATCCAACAGACCTCATACACAAACAAGGAGTCTTGTCCAGGAAGAGTTTTCAAGAAAAAAGGTAGGTCATTGATCTAGAGAAGAAGAAGATGGTATAGCAGAGTGATAGGACAGAGCAGGAATGGGAAAGAGTAAATGAGGAAGACAGCGACAGTGGGAATTTAAAGCACTAAATTTCCATAAAGTGGGGATACTATTTATACTGAAAACCCCCGGCACTCCAACGGGGGTACTGTTGCCGCAGTGAATCTGTCTTGCCTATAAAGGAAAGACAGGTTTTCAACTGTGGCTTTCACTTTTCTCTTTATAGGTTTGAACAATCTACAGTGGCAAGATTGCTCATGACCCCAAGGGGTCCTCAAAACAAGTGCAGATACCAATTTTCACATCTAACATATTTGAGTAAGGTCCCCTTCACAAAATCACATCCTCTTGGATTTCATACAAGTGATGTAATAAAGAAAATATACCCACGAAGTCAACTTTTCTGGTGTGCATGAAGCTTACATAAAAGTCGTAAACAAATTTTGCCCATATGTCCAAAATCGGCCATAGCTATGGGCGGTCTTAAACCAGCTAGAAACTCGTGTGCATGAGTGCCCGTAGCACTGCCCATAGCTATGAGCGATAGATAAATGTGACGGAGCGTGATATTTTTTAAATTATTTTTTATTTTTTATTTTTTGAGGAGTACCCTCTGCATTTGATTTTAGCCAATCAGGGCATTTGAAAATACGTATGTACGTCACCTCCCCACCATGAGACTTTAGGGCCAGCAACCTTATGTCACCGCCCGCGTAATAGGTAGGCTAGCAGCAAAGAGAGACGACGTAGGCCTCGGTTTACGTTTACGTTTGATAAATTTAAAGTCCCCGACACATCAGCGTAAAGGAGGCTACAGGCCTCGGTCAGTCCCAGCAACACAATTATACCGCGGCTGTAATTTTAGTACTTCGATCTCCCGTCTTCTAGCTCGAGGAAAAGTGATTCAGCTACATTTGATGCTATGATACCGATAAATAAACGCCATAGAGCTTAGTTGTTTAATGTAATTTGTAGCGAACATCTACGACAAACTCTAGTAGTCTTCAATAATTTCACATAAATATATGATGTCGGCACGTTGAAACCAAATCTTCGATCGAATTTCTAGATCATCACAGGCAGCGGAAGCGGGGAGGGAGGGGGGGGGGCAGGGTGGCCATGCCCTCCCCCCGCCCCCTAGAAAAGTGTTCGAGGGGGCAGCCTTATATATTGCCCCCCTCAATAATGAGTAGTAGTTTTTTTGTTTGTTTTTTTTTGCCAGCGCATCAAATGATTTTTTTTCTTCTAATGGAATTAACCAATACAAGTGTTTATCATCATAATCATCATCATCACCCTCTGATCAGTGAGAGAAGTTCGTCCCTTCGTCGTCATTTCCTGTCGACGCGTCATAATCGTTAGCCTTAGCGTAGATCAAAGTGACAGTTTTCGACATCGTGCACGTCACAGTCGCGTTTTGAAAACTTTCATTTGCTGTCAGTTTTTACAGTCTACCGTTTTCAATATCAGCAATTTTCTCGACTACAAGTGAAGAAGTCAGCAAAATGGCAAATGCTTTGACAACTGGTGTTATTGTTCCTCGTCAAGCATCCCGACAGACTCTCCGTGACAACCAACCTGCGGCCACTCCAGAAGAATATTTCAAGATTAGCATTGCCATTTCTTTCTTGGAACACCTGTCAACCGAATTGGACTCGAGGTTCAAAAATGCTGGTCTAGCAGTTGATGGTCTCTGTCTGGTGCCAAGCACTTTAATAGACAATCAGGATGGTTTCATGCAGATTCCAGAAGGGGTGATGCTGGAAATGTTGTGGGAGTCTGATCTACCAGACAACGCTACCCTTGATGCAGAATACCAACGGTGGGTTTGCAAATGGCGAAGTGCTGCTGAGAATGCGACAGCTATCATCCCATCCACGGCATCAGAAGCACTGAAACATTGTGACAGGGATTTTTATCCCAACCTGTTCATCATGCTAAAGAACCTTTGCACCCTGCCTGTCACCACTGCCGAGTGTGAGCGTTCAAACAGTCAGTTGCGCAACCTGAAAAAACTACCTGCGCTCTACAATGGGGCAACAGAGACTCAATGGACTTGCTTTACTGAAAGTGCACAGGGATGTTGATATTGACTTCAAAGAGGCAATGAACTGTTTTGCCAGAAGATACAATTCACAAATGGTACTAATGCCGAGGAACCTAGTGCAGCAAGACTGAATTAAGTGAAAACAGGGCAGTGATGTTCATAAACTACAAGGTAAAGCTTTATACCGTTAACGATCAACAAAAAGTAGTGAATAATAATAGTATACAAAACATCTCTGCTGATAAATAAATGTTTGTGTGTGTGTTGTTTTTTTAAGGGAGGGGCAGAGGATAATTTTTGTACCCCAGAGTTTGTCAGTTCAATTGTTCAAAAAGCTCAAAGTTCCAGACCATCACAAATGGCTTTTTCAAGGTTCAGATTGCACCATTTTGCATCCTTGAAAAAAAAAATTCCGGAGGAGCATGCCCCCGGACCCCCCTAGAAGGCTTCGCGCCTTCGCTGAATCTGTAACCCCCACCCCCCACCCCTCGACTTTTTACAGGTCTGGCCCTGATGTCAGTGAATATAATGTGTGTGTGCCCCCCCTCTCCTTCTCCCCAATCCTAAGCAGCTTCCGCCGCCTGTGATCATCACGATAATCAAAAGATTTCAAACGATCCCTAAACACGCGTTCTCGTAGAAATGTTTTTTGAAACATGACTTGATAAACAAGCCTGTTGGAAGCCATGTTTGCTCTCGTGCATGCGCTTTTGAACGAGGTTATGGGCATTCTTACTTTACAGACAGAGTTACAACAAGGAGATAGCACCCGTAAAGTTACGACCGAATTTACGAACGACTGGAGACTTAAGAGCGCTCACGCACACGGTTTTTTGGCCAATTTGCCCATTCGTAACTTTATGGTTAAAATTTACGTAGGGCCAAGAGATACGGGCGTTCATGCACACCACTAAAAAAACCACTAAAAAAGAGTTCGTGAACTTTCACCTTTGCATACCATTGAGAGCACAAACTGCTGACGTCATGGACAGAAAAAATAGTGCAGAATCACTTTCACAACGAAATCGCTCGCTTCTGAAAGTCCCTTATATATATATAAATGTTTATCTGTGGCACAAATCTACAAATGCAAGCCATTGGCAGCAGAGAAGGGGAGACAGACCTTTCCACAGGCGTATCTGGATACGCGAGCGCCTATGCCTGTGACTCATCTCCCTTTGGTTATCTATAATACAATGTCCCAAACTAGAGCAAACGAAAATGCGGGTCACCGCAGTTTCAAATCTATACGAACAAACTCGAAGAGCTCTACCCAAAGAAGGCAACTCATTCATTTCGACAGTGATTCACGCAAACAAACAAAATAATAAATATGCTCTGTCTATTTTAAAACCCGTTCAATTTCGGTAAAATTGTCACAAAAATGACCCTTTTCACGATCACTTCACGGAAGTGGCCTCCTCTTACCGCAACTATAACTTCCGTCGGTAGTAACCGGTTTCGGTTTTAGCAAGAACTGTCAACTTCCGTTAGTTGTGAAGAACACATTCAAGCGTTCACTTTCGATTTCGGGATGCATGCAAAGATGTTTTTTTCTTCTGGGAAGTACTTAATAAAAATAGAAAGATTGAAATGTAGTATGCGTGCAAACGTCATTGCTGTTGCTATTTTAGAGCTGAAAAAAAAAATGACGATGATGAATGAAAAATAGTACACTGCATTTGGGCATAGATGTTTGTACACAGCAGCAGTTGAAACCAATGTAGGTTGTACATGAGTCATAAGTAATAAGTCATAAGTCATAATCTTTAATAATCCATAAAATGGAAATTACAATGTCGTCAAGGAAATCTTTCACTCAGCACAATTATAAATATGATAAAGACATACATGTAATATGCAACATTAAAGACGGCATGCTAACAATCAGGCAAAAAAGAAACACCACATACACTTATCTTTAGGCATGCATTATACTTTTTTTTTTTTATAGCAATGGGAGTCAAAAAGTATGTAACACATAGTAAGCAAAAGTGAACTACAATCATAAAAAGGGTATAAAAGACTATTATTAAGAATTTATACACATGAAAACATAAAAGTGTAGTTTAGCATTAAAAAGAGCATACTGCACGTTAATTCTATAGTGCGGTAGTGAGTCCCTTCCAGGTGGGAATGCAGCTAGTCAGTATGTTAGTTAGTCGTGTGTTTTGTGTTTGCCCTATCTAATTGCTCGTTGTACATCTGAATGGCTGTCGGAATAAATGAATGTTTGTGCCTCGTCGTTTTCGTCTTTACTGCCCTATATCCACCACTTCTCTCTATCAACCTACTGGCAAATTCCATGTACAGAGGGTGATCTCTGTCGGCCAGAATTGCTGTCGTTTTCTTCACTACCTGTCTCTTGTGAATAGTCTGTATGTCGTCTTGCTTACTCCCGACCACCCTACCTGCTTTCTTGATGATTTTGTCCAGTCTGTTTTTGTCTCTCTTTGTCACATTCCCACCCCAGCAAGACAGGCCAAAGGTCATGACACTGCTGACAACAGATGTGAAAAAACATTTGCAGTATTTTATGTGGTATTTCGAAAGGTCTTAATTTGCGCATGCGTGATAAGATCAACTTCAATGTCTTTAAAACAGCGCTTTTGCAGCTCAGGAGCTGCTTAAGGTGTTGGCCGATACAGGCTTTAACTCAAGCCGCCCTAGACACCCCAATAAAACATGAACTGAACTGAAATGAAACCAATACTGAAATACAACAACCAAGTGTTACCTCATAATACAAGTAATAACGTAACCCACCCACACACGTTTACCATCTAGAGCATTGCACATCTTTGTACAACATTGCACGTCTCATTACAAACCTTCACAATAGTTCAATTGAACTTTATACATAAATGTAATATATTCAGCAATAGCAGTAGTAGACTACACACACACTCACATGCATAATGATAAACACACAGAAAGGGTTACCCACAAAAACTAAAAGAATATTGATGAAAAGTGTTTTATTTCCCACTCGACCAATCTCCTTTCCGCCCTCTCCAGATCTCCCCCTAAACCCTCTCCTCCCCCCTCCCCCCAGAAAAAAGTAATAAATCATTTATGCTAAAAGGAGGTACCCATTTTCATTTGATTCAAATTACAATACATCAAACTTTCCTGTAACATTCAATTCTTTGATTTAGATTTATTTTATTCTTCTTCTTCAGTATAAATAATGCATAAAATCCCTAGACCAGGAACAGTCTTCAATATTAACTATTAAATGTATCTTTTACTGGTTACTGTTGTAATTTACACTGGTTGAAAAATGTGATTATTGATTCGCACAAGCAATGATTAAGGAGTGAATGACAATCATAACATTTAGAAAACACTACCTGATCAAATATTTTGGCGCTGATCAACAATCAGTACGTCGGTTGTAAATAATTTGTTGCACAATTCACTTGTTGAACGTACAACCGCGGTACCGAGACACCATCCTCTTTAGTGTATCTCCCATCCACGATACCTGCCCTGCATGCAAAGTTTCGCCATTGGCATTTGTGAAATTTCGTTGCTGTTATTCCCTTTTGAAGCAGTAACAGCAGCTTTCTATTTCACCAAGTACCACAAGAAATGTTTTGCCACTGTTTGCTTGAACTAAAACAGCCACGTTTGGCCCAGGCACTATCCAATCGAAGGCATCTTTCTGACACGTTGTAAAATCAGCCATGCGGTTGAAACGAATGAGAGTAATTTCCCTTTGTGCATCTTGACGGCGCTGTTTTTTACTTGCTTAGTACCCCACTTCCGTGAAGTGATCGTGATAAGGTCATTTTTGTGAACGGGTTTGATAATATACAGAGCATATTTATTATTTTGTTTGTCTGCGTGAATCACTGCCGAAATGAATGAGTTGCCTTCTTTGGGGAGAACTCTTCGAGTTTGTTCAAATAATTTTGAAAACTGCGATGATCCGCAATTTTCGCTTGTTCCAGTTTGGGACCTTGTATTATAGATAACCAAAGGGGAACGCGTCACAGCCAGAGGCGCTCGCGTATCCAGATACAAGCGCCTGTGGACCTTTCCTATCATTCCCTCATTCCACAAAGGATAGCATTTAATAAGGATTAGATCCAAGATACTACCATTGCACGCCAGTTCCATCTCCTTAGGGGAGACAATTACTACCTGCGTTTGACACAAAAATGTTAGGTACGAGTTATGCCCACCTTTGACACTTTTGTTCAATAGCCAGCGAGAATACTGGAACGTTCGAGAGGAGTCCAGAGCACACAAGAATTTCAAGGTGAGTCAGAGGAGAACGATAGCCTCGGCTAGTCTCTGCTACTCAGTGTGCACTTCTCGCGGTAGGAATAATTAAGCTTAACGTCCTCTTGCGTTAGCGTTAAGGACGAACCACCACGTCGCCACCTTGACAACAATGATGATCATCATCACCAATTAGTAGCTCTATCATTATTTTTTTTTTTAATGATAAACATAACAGTGTTCATCAGTGCAGGCGATGGTCTGCTAGCAAAATAATGTTAGTTTCCGCTAAAAATTATTATTTGTTAACTGACGTTTTTAACAAGGAACTTGCTATTTTTATTTTATTATTTTGTATTTGTTTATTTTGTTTAAAGTGAGCACGCATTTGAGATGTTCAAGATACCAACTTTCGTTTGTTCTTGTGTTCAGGCCATCATCTTGTGTGACAGTTCGGGTACCCCGTCAGACCAGGATTTGCCCTACTCAACATGCCCCTGATGTCGAAAATATACCACCAAACCAGGCATCACAAAGAGACCAGTTGATTTCACAATAATCTTGCTTAGAGAAGACCAAAAGAATGTAAAAGGAACGATGGTGAAGATGGAGTACAGATAAACAGTTGACTATGGAGTCAATGTTCGCAGTAAACTATGTACGTACAAACGGATTCCGTTTGTCAGAAGATGCAAAATAATTCACAGGAGGCCTATATGGACAGGCGCGACTGCTGAAAGAATACCATTTTAAAAAAATCAATAATCTACAATCTTCAATTCAATCAATATTTCATTTATTGTCCATTCACACATTCAGGTGATATTAAACATTAATTAATAACAACAACAACAATATCAATCAAATCACAATGAAGAAACCTTATAACAAAATGGAATGAAAGGGGAAGAGGGATTTAACACCAAACTTTAAAAGTGCTGTTATCTGTGAATGATGTAATACATCATCTAAAGAATGAGTCAAATGATGTCCTTGGTTTTCATACAATCTTCAAAGGTGAAACACAGATGGTGTGGTGTGTATTTGAGGGGTATGGGATGGGGAGAAGGGGGTGAGAGGGAAGGAAGAGGAGATGGAGGGAGATCATTTATGACTTTAGGGGTGGCGTGGTGGCGTAGTTGTTTAGTCGCCGGTTTCATGTGCGCAGTCTATGTGAAAAATTTCTAAAAATACAATTCGATTTCCTCTCCGTCTTCTAACAGCAATCTTCCTGCCTTTACACCGCATGTTTGAGCGATGAATATGTGTTTGTTGTGTATGTAAAGATACGAGCTTCTATGTTGGTTACAGATCGCCGTATCCCTCGATCTGAACTGGAGAACTGTTAATATTATTACTACCCCCACAGTGGTACACGATCCGTCCACGTCTGCATTTGTTCTTTGTATTTAGTACTTTGTATGTTATTGTAACTTCAAACATTGATATGATTTAGATTTATTTTCTTCTTCTTCTTCAGTACAAATAATGCATAAAATCCTTAGACCAGGAACAGTCTTCAATATTAACTATTAAATGCATCTTTTACTGGTTACTGTTATGATTTACACTGGTTGAAAATATATCTATATATCTATATCTATATCTATATATCTATCTATATCTATCTATCTATCTATCTATCTATCTATCTATCTATCTATCTATCTATCTATCTATCTATCTATCTATCTATCTATCTATCTATCTATCTATCTATCTATCTATCTATCTATCTATCTATCTATCTATCTATCTATCTATCTATCTATCTATCTATCTATATACAGTACTCCTCGCTTAAGGTGACCCCCCACGGGACCAAATTTTTGTTTGATCTTATCCGAGGGGCACCCTAAACAGTCCTCTGATAAGATCAACTACCAGTAAAAAACTTGATCTTATACGAGGTGCTAAATTTTTTTGTCGTGTGACAGTGTGTGACTGTGTGTGTGTGTGTGTGTAGGAGTGTGTGTGTACTTGTGAAACGTCCCAAATGAGGAACGGAATTTGACGTTTTTAGTATCAAATGAGGTAATTTTCTCGTTTCCCATTTGTTTTCCGTTCCTCATTTGTTCTAAGTACACGGGAGTGCTCTTTAAGTGCACGGGAGTGCAGTTGTAGTGCATGGGAGTGCAGTTGTAGTGCTAGGGAGTGCTTTTTAAGTACATGTGCACTACAGTTGTAGTGCATGGAAGTGCTCTTTTAGTGCATGGGAGTGCAGTTGTAGTGCAAGGGAGTTCAGTTGTAGTGCATGGGAGTGTTTTTAGTGCAAGGGAGTGCTCTATCCGGGACGCAGAACTTCCAGCCCATTTCCGAACACATTTTGAAAAATGTTGACCTACTTCGTGTCCTAGAGAGCGCGAAGTAGGTCAAGTTTTGTTCCAGACTGCTAGGTTAAGAGCACCCTTTTCGCAAAAAGTTTGACCTATTTCGTGCCCTCTAAGAGACGATCTAGGTCAAGTTTAGCCTACACGGGTAAATAAGGAATTTTCCTCGACAATTAGGGTAAGGCACCCGCCTCGACAGGTAGGTTAAGGCACCTGTTTAAGAAAAGGGTTAGGGTCAGGGCTAGTTGCAGCGCTGCAACTAGCCCTGACCCTAACCCTTTTCTTGAAGGGGTGCCTTACCCTAATCGTTGAGGCAGGTGCCTTACCCTAATCGTCGAGGCGGGTGCCTTACCCTAATCGTCGAGGAAAATTCCTTATCCTAGCTGTGTTTTTGAACAAACTTGACCTAATTCGCGTCCTAAGGAGCGCGAAGTAGGTCAAATTACCCCATTTTACACCTCGTACACGCATGTGTGTGTGTGTGTGCGTGTTTGTGTGTGTGCATGTGTGCACGTTGGTGCGCGCGTATGCATGTATGCATTACTGTATATGTATTTTTTGTGCGTGTGTATGATGCATAAGCATCTCTCAAACTCTCAAACGATCGGATGCAAGCATGCATACACATACACACACTCTCACACACACACAAACACATTGACGCGCACGCACGCAAATGAGAATAAAAAATAAAAAGTATGCACCAAGACAGTTACTGGGTGTATTTGCAGAAAACCTTACAGAAGTTTAACGAATTGTTCATTTTGTCTACGCCACGGCACAAGCTTTATCGCTAGTGAATGAAGTCAATTCAGGGTAAGGTCCACTGTGGCAATACGTCCCGCTAGGAAGGGACACGGCAGATCACAGTTACACCTGTCTACACCGCCCATGGGTCGCACTCTGTCAAAGTGGTTCCCGTGTGTATTGCAGAGTGTCGCATAACGCGGATGCTGGCTGGACGTGACAGGTGGTCTGGGATGGAATTCCATCTCAAAACAGGAAGTGACCTCATAAATGACGTCATCTGTGACATCAATTTCTCTTAAGCAGTAGTCTCCTCCATTTGGGAACCAAAACGGGGTTGACGTTATCTGAGGTTTTCCCTTATGCGAGGTGACGCTAAGCGAGGAATTCTAAATGGTACAAAGAAGGTGTTTGGACGGTACCAACAACCTGCTTGATCTTATCCGCTTTGTGACCTTAAACGGTAGTGACGTTAAAAGAGGAGTACTGTATATATAAAACACATATGTAACTAAGTGGCGTAGCCTTGGTTGTGGTTTTGGGTGTATGAAGATTAACATGAAAAGATGAAGGAAAACGTTGTCATGTTTTATCTTTCACTCAGGCTAATCCCTAAGACATTCTACAGCTACAAACTGACGTGTCAGATACTAAGATAGAAAATTAGCGATGCTCAGTGTTCTGTGGTAGAGATGGAGAAAAGGTCATGATGAAAGGATCAGAGCGTCCAGCTCGCTTTATTAATAGGAGAGCGCTCATGTAATAACCGCATGTTAGTGTACATCATATGTACTACAGCTGTATTTTGGGGGTTAATACTATTGTAAGTAATGTTGCAAGGACCAGAGCGCCCGGTTTGCTTACTAAGAGAGCTCTCCTAACAACCCCATGTTATATCACCGCATGTGTACTAGAGTTGTACTTTTGAAGGTTTATGTTATTGCAAGTTTAAGATGACTACCTGGTACCACACAAGCTATGGGACAACACGATGACATGCTCGCAGTGATGAAGAGACAGAAACTCCGGTGGTATGGCCACGTCACCAGAGCCTCAGGCCTTGCATCGACTATACTGCAAGGCACGGTGCAAAGAGGCAGAAGAAGAGGGAGACCGAACAAGAGGTGGGAAGACAACATTTGAGAATGGGCTGGCTTGACACTGAGTGAAGCCATGAGGGCTGCTGAGGACAGAAAAAGATGGAGTACGCTGGTTAAACGATCATCTGTGGTGCCCCGACGACTTTCGATTTACGGGATAGGATAGGATAGGACATGGTATTTCATACAAACAACGTTAGTGTTTATTTTCGAATCTAGACTAAGTATCTTAGACTTAGATCGATATATAATCTTGTGATTTCTGTATGAATTTTAATATGCGCTTTATATATTGTGTTTATTATTTGGGTATATTATCTGGTGTAAAAAATTTGAATGTTGTAATGCTTATGTGTGGAAAACCTTTAGTGAATTGATTGGGTTTGAGTTGTATTCTAACATATCAGTTCTGTATAACATATCATGTAACAGTTTATGTATCTCTATAAAAAAAAAGGTGTGCACTATATTTTAAATATGTGTTCGGTATCAAGATGCTTTGTTTTGTTAGGGTAGCCCAGATGTTTTTAATAACACTGTAGGAAGTGTGACAGCTAGGTGATTTAGCAATTAGACAACCCTGACGGTATTGATAAGTGGTCACCAACCATGCCGCCTTTCTGTGGTTGTCCCGTTTGGAATTCCTTTTGTAAAATAGTTATTTTTACCACTTTCTGCTCAATAATCTTATTTTAAAAGCATATTTTATAAATAATCATTTATTACCAAACAATGTAAGATATCTCTAAAGAATATATTTTGTCTGTGAATAAGTTATTATTTACCTAAACAATATTTTGTGATAGGTAATTAAGGCATTTTTGCTAAATAAAGGATTATTTACCTATATAATGCATTATTTAGCATATTGGGTCAAATAATGTATTATTTAGAAATGTTTCTAAATAATTATTTGTTTACATTTATACTTCAATATTTAGCATAATTTGCTAAATATTATATTATAAAGAAGATGTTGCTAAATAGTGCATTATATAGGTAAACGTTTTATTTTTTTAGGGACGGCAGTTTTCTTTAATTAGGGGATTCGCAGATACAAATCGTAGTACTGTGAGATTATGTTATAGTGGCAAAGAAAATTGCAAAATCACGATTGTACGTTGTTTTGCGATTTAAAACGAGGCAACTCCTTTATTTCAATCTATTTTTTTTAATATGTTCGCAACAGTATTAATATACGAAACGGCAACGCTAACGGCTCCGAAAAAGAGCGATCCATAATTATTTTTGCATTGCCTGGATTGCCTTCAGAGTATTTCTGCCGTGTTTCTTGTCGGTCCGACCTGTTAGGTTCGAATAAGCTGAAACTTTCCGTTTGAATTTAAAACATAATTCAACTTTAAAAAAACAAACGGAAACAGTTTCGGCACAGTTTTTGGTTAAATAAATACCAAAGGAAAGCATCCTTTTTTTCTCTTGACGGAGATACTCAAAACACTGGGCACTCCCGCACAAAACTGACCTTTACCTTTTATTTATGTTCGGGACGTTACAGATGTTTTATCTTCAAAATTGTGGAGTGATTTATGTTGAAAAATAAATAATTAACACAAATGTTGGATACACGATCTTTGGACAGACCTTGCATTTAATTATAGAAAGCAGTCAAATGATAAAAAACAAGTTTTCAAGCGAATCCTGGAATCCCCTAAATAATGAAAATTCCAGTCCCTATACTATGAATTATTTACTTAAGTGATGCATTATTTAGGAACATTTTTTTTATAAATAATACATTATTTAGCGAATTCTGCTAAATAATGCATATAGGTATACAAATAATTACTTAGAAACATTTCTAAATAATACATTATTTCACACAATCTGCTAAATAATGCATTATATAGGTAAATAATTCCTTATTTAGCAACAATGCCTTATTTACCTATATGATTTATTTACGTAAACAATGTATTGTTTAGGTAAATAATAAGTTATTTACGGAGAAAAATCCCCCGTTGTGTGGCCGGGGGTTTCAGTATAGATAGTATCTTCACTTTCTGGAAATTTAGTGCTTTAAATTCCCATTGTCGCTGTCTTTCTCATTTGTTCTTTCTCATTCCTGCTCTGTTCTATCAATCTGCTATACTATCTTCTTCTTCGCTAGACCAGTCACTTACCTTTTTTCTTGATAACTCTTCCGGGACAAGACTCCTTATTTGTGTGTGAGGTCTGTTGGATCAGCTTGGGAATATTGGACGCTTCCTGCCAAATGGTCACTGGGGCTTCCTATGATGTTATTATTTGGCAATGTAGGCATTTTACATGTATGTGTTTTGTTGATAATATATACTGATGTTTGTAATCTATTTCGTTTTTGTAAACGGGGGTTCGATAAATTAGAGTATAGCCTCAGCGTCCCCTGCGTGGGATGCCTTTATTGTAAAGTGACCAGCTGGTGGAGTACCTTCAGTGTTACCACTAGGGTTGGTTCAGGAGATCTTTTATACGGATCAGGGGTGAATCCTCTTTCAACCAAGTTGTGGTCCTGATTTTGTGGTCCTGATTCGGCTCCTTTCTGTCCACTGGACCCTGTAAGCAATTAATAATTAACTAACGTACATAGTGTCATATCTGAATATAGAAAAATGAATATTATTAGGCAAGGGATCCTGGTATTCTTCTTTATGTTCTTCAGAATTTCTATAATTGATAACTGCTGGATCTATAGAGGATCACAAACTGTTAATAGAAAATGCATGAAGAAAAGCTTTCGCCATTTCTTTTGAACTTGGAAATGAGTTATTTTTTAAAAATATTTATTTGGATATTGTGGCAAATTATAGCCAGTTTTAATTTCTTTTTTCCAAATTTAAATAAGTCCTTTAATTCAGTAATTTTACTTTAACGCAAAGTGTACCTATTATTTCTGTCAGCTTGAGCTATTATTTTATTACATTTTTTGGTGTCCTTTTCATTGTTGTAAAATTTTTGTCATTAATTCTTCAACCATTGTTTAAATTGTTCGTTTTTTTTCTTTTTTTTTTCTTTTTTTTTTTTAAAACAAGAAGCTGCTTCAGCACATTCATTTGTCCACCAACAATTGCCTTTATATTTCGCTACTTTAAATGTCTACACTTTGGTAATAACAATTATGCAACTTGTAAAACATCTGTTGAAATTTTTAATTTAAAAATGTTACTATGATCATATGAATTCAAAAAATATATAACTATGAATAGTCTAATGAAGTTAGTGTGTGCGTGTGGCTTTCTGACTTTCTGTCTAAGGATGCATGTTCTATCTCTGTTTACTCTTCCATCCACCATCACACACGTGCTTACAAACAAGGACAAAGACTACACAGTTATCTCTCTTTGCCCTTCTGTTTCACTATTTCCTCACTCAATCATATACACATATAACAATAACATGAAATCATACAATTCGTAGCATCACAATCGCAAGTTTCAGATAATCAATAAGTGGCGGATAGGCTAATATACGAATTCAGCACTTATTCAGTCAATGGCTAACACGGAGGTCGTTGTCTCTTTCACCAAACTTCATGCAAAAATTACCTAGATTAGTGGCAAACCTGTGCTATTGCATTTACTCTACCTCAAAGGTCAAGGTCGCTGGAGTCAGTTTTTAAAAAGTCAACACGTGTTGATTTGTATATCAAAATCCGACTAAACTGATTTTGATCATTTTTGGTATACAAGTACTTGAACTCATGGTCAGTCATCACATTGCTCGGTCAGTCAGTTGGCCAGGAATCATTGGGCGCTTTGTTGGTCGGTCAGTAAGTCAGTTGGTCTGTTAGTCCGTATTTCACTTTTCTGTTGAAACCACTTGCTTTTCGTTATCTTAAAAATTACTTGGCTGATTTTGATTATTTTTACTATGCACATACTTCACTTTTTAACTAACTACTGAGCTTTTTGAGTCAGTCAAGTCATATTTGCACTTTTTCAGAGGTCAAGGTCGTAAACAATTATCACTTAGCAAAATGTTAATTTTAGAGATTTGCAAATGTTTTAATCTACTTGAAGCTGTTGTTGTTGTTGTTGTTGGTGGTGGTGGTTTTGGTAGTGGTGGTGGTGATGATGGTTGGGTGTTCTTGTTGATGATGATGTCATAATAAGACGATGATGATGATGGTGATGATGATGACGACGACGACGACGAAGCCGTTTATGCTAATATATTTTTTACATGATGAACACTAAACCAAGCATTTATACAAGAGGATTCAGAATGGCGATGAATATAGTTGAGGATAGGAGTTCAATGAAAGCGTAAAGAATGAGGCAACAAGGTGGAGACAATAAGGATGACATGGCCTAAGTATTCATTTTGAAATTATATTATATTTTGGCAAGTTGAAACCGTGTTTTCCAAGCTTCTTACTCGTGTGTCGATGTCCTGTTTGCTGATGTTGTTGTTGTCTGACAGTTTCCTTCATCGAAATAATATGACATTATGATATGCTGGGTTCATGTCAATTACCGACTGGTTCCTAACTATTTCCGCTAATTCACTGACAAGCAGATAGAATCCGTTTGGTGACAGATAACACAAGTAGATCCAGACTGAATTATCACAATGGGTCAAGTCGTATTTTGTGATAATGCAACAAATAGTGTTTTGGACAGTGAACTGAATTAACGACCGACTGACCGATCAACGGACTGCCACAGAATGACTGGTCATGAGTTGAATTAAGCTTACCCGCATACCAAAAATCATCAACATCGGTTAAGATTGTTTTAAAATAAAAGATATAAGCAAAGCGTGCTTAGCAAGGAATGACCCCAACGACAGACGAACATTTGCTCGTTCTGATTCCAGACTATATCATAATATTTCCAGAAACAAATTCGTGTACGCGCATTTTCCTCTTGAAGATGATAAAAAAGGATGCTAGGAGGTCAAGACAGTTGGATGGTTTAAGAGATTGGCTTCAACAATCCTCCAGAACCGATGACACATCTGGGATCCTGCAGCGCGTGTTTTAGCCGCTGTAGCGTGCGTGCACGCCGGGGACAATAGCGCGCGGGAAAAAGCATCGCCTTGCATCTGCTCAGTTTGAGCCAGGTTTGGCATTGCGGAGCTGCTGGCAGGCTGCCTCCATCTATGTACTGCTGGTTTTTTGGACTGTGCTTATCTGGGGAAACATAACGTTGTTATTTCATGTCATGTCAGGTACAGTGAAACTTTGGTAATTTTCATTTCTAACCTTCTTAGATTACTTGTTAAGTACCTTAATTATAATCATCAGTTGTGACTCTCTTGACCGTCTATATCTCAGAAAATCTACAAAAAAGAAACAAACAAACCACACAACAAAACAAAAAAAAAAACCAAGGCATATTTCTTTATTCGTTTCTTTTTTGTTTATTTAAATTGATCCATTCACTTTATTTGCTTATTAATTTGTTTATTTTTTATTCCTCTATTTACTTTATTTGCTCTTAATTATTTCTGTAGTTGCTCGGTGTGTGTGTGTGTGTGTGTGTGTGTGTGTGTGTTTGATTTATGAATGGTTATATTTTGAAAGCACTTCACTAACATTATTGCGACTTATGGAGAGGAAAATGTCTGAATCTGCTTAGTTGAATGTATAGTTATTGGTAAGTACTGTCACCTAAAAGACGAACTCAACTGATTTCCCAATACACTAGATCAACTTGTTGAAGAATAACGTTGTATATGTTGCTTGAAATGCATAATTACAGTTAGCAAAACTCGCCAAAAAGATTACGAATGGCGTAGGATAGGATACGTATTATATGATATGATCAGACAACTTTTATTATCTTTTTCCAGAACTTGCATGGTGTAGATGGAATTCTGAGTTCAGTTAGATTCGTAGTCCTGTTTTCCCTCAGACGTTGGTGACACTGAACTGCAGCTCCCATGCTTTTGCCGAGAAAGCCACCAGAATTTTGGTTTACATGGCTGACAGATTTGTTTTAGAAGAAGCAAATACAAATTATGTTTGTAATACAAAAAGAAATTGGGAAAAAACACGTCTATATTAATTTGAAAGAAAATCATAATCCCAGCCCGATGATGAAGATGAAAATATGTATTGTTTCGGACTTTCCTTGACATACACTTTTCAGACAACAGTTTTAGCTTGCTGGTATTTTTATTTTTTTTGCGATTGGGAACTTGGATTTAGTTTATATATATCCGACATTACAAAAAAAAACAAAGGTCTATCTATTTCTTCTTTTTTTTTCAACGAAGGCGAGAAAACAAGGAGGTCATAGCAAGACTCCACAATAAAGCGGTATTTGATACTGAAAACAGCAGCTTTTCGCTGGAAAGTGATTATACTAAATGAAGAGTACAGGGGCGGTTGAAACAATTTGTAAACGTTTACATTATCTGCGAGTGTAAAAAACAATGACACACATATCATAAGGAAACTTCAATTTAGGCTACTTGCTGCTTCGAGGATTTAAAATCTGAGGAAATGAAATGCTAATATTTAACACTAGTTAGTCATTCTTTTCACCATGGGATTTACACTAAAAGACGCTGAATGACTAGTGCTTTCACGATGATGATGATGATGATGATGATGATGATGATGATGATGATGATGGTGATAGTGATGATGATGATGATGATGATGATGATGATGATGACGTCACGACGACGAAACAAAGCCGTTTATGCTAATATATTTTGCACGCTACTTGAAGAACACTAAGCAAAACACACACATGTATGCAAGGGGTTTCAGGATGGCGATGGGTGTAGGTGAAGATAAGGATTAAATGAATGCGTGAAGAGTGAAGCAACAAGGATGAGACCATAACGCTGACATCACAGCTGAACAAACACAGTCAGAATTTAAGTAGTTTTGGTCCTTTTATCCCAGCCGGATGATGAGGATGGAAATCGGACTTAAAGGGCAGTGATCTGTAACAAAGATACGTACCGTTCACATGTTACACGTGCTACTGCACACTGAACAAAGTAACACACATACGGAATGGTAATCAAAGTTTTTTGCTGGAAATTTTAGTTCCCGAGTTGTAAAGCTCGGAAACTACTGTTTTTGACTTTGGGAGTTCATCCAGCTTCCGACCAGCGTCCGGAAGTGACATTTGCGCACTTTTCTATGAAATTAATGGAAGGGTTTCTTTGAAACTTGATATTTAGTTAGGAAATAGTGAACCCTATCAGATGACAAAAAAAAAAAAAAAAAAAAAGAAAAGATATGCATGTTGGGTGAAGTCATCATGGTGATGTCATCATTTGTTTTATTGTTGTTTTTTCCAATCCTATTTTCTCCCAAACTAGTAGAGAGATTTGGTTCAAATTGGGTACGTACTTAGGCTTTGCCTGTGTCTCCAAGGTAAAACCAAACTTATGCAAATCAAGTGACGCAGTTATCGTGACGCCTTTTTTTAATTTAAAAAAAGAAAAGAAAAGAAACAATTGAGTTTAAATATTGTATGCAGTTTATTGTAAAGACCATCCTGCAAGGCACAGTGCAAGGAGGTAGAAGAAGAGGGAGACCGAAAAAGAGGTGGAAGGACAACATTCGAGAATGGACTGGTTTGACACTGAGCGAAACAATCAGGGTTGCTGAGGACAGGGAAAGATGGAGATGCTGGTTAAACGATCATCTGTGGTGCCCCTACAACCTCCGAGTTACTGGATAGGATAGGATAGAATAGGATAGGATATGCAATGAGAGAGTACAGATGCCTTGTGCCTTAAGCGAAACTATGGTATATTGAGTGGCGTCATCGTGTGACGTCATCATAGTGACTCTAGCAGTTGTTGTTTTTTCTAATTCTATTTTCTCCCAAACTACTTGCAGCCTTTGAGCGCATAGTCTGACGCCCAGACGACTGAGCACAATCCAGGTCGACCGGGGATGGGGAGAAGGAACCTAGTTCGTGCTGAGTGTATTTGTGTAGCCGGCACTCACACGTCTAGGACAGAGCGTCAGGATCGTTAAAGTCAATGCGTGCACAGACTAGACCTCTGTTTATACTCCCATCCGAAGAAGTAGGAGAGCAGTTTCACAGTTTTTGTTGTTGTTGTTGTTGTTGTTGTTGTTGTTGTTGTTGTTTAAACTCTAGGCTGCTAACGGCGTTTGAATCACTGCCTGTAAGGCTGCAAGGTTATCCACTGACATTCGAGTACATGTAGTGGCCTCGTGGCGCAGTGGATTAGTCGCCGGTTTCCTATGGTCGAAGGTCGCGGTTTCGATTCCCGCTAGGGGCGAACGTATGTGACTTAGGTACGAGACTATTGAGGTCACCGAGGGTTTTCTCCGGGCACTCCGGTTTCCTCCCTCCCTTCAATAATGGTACAGGACGCAGTCAATATACAAATTTCAAGAATAAAAATTCGATTTTCTTTCCGTCTACCAATAGCGATCTCCCTGCCGTTACACCACCTGTTTGAGTGACGGATGTGTATTTGTTGTGTGTGCGTGTGAGGGTGGATGAGACAGGTGAGCGTGTATGTTGGTACAGATCGCCGCGCTTTGAGCCTAATTGATTTGGGGAAAGGCGCGTATATAGCATCCTATCCTATCCTATCCTATCATATCCCGTAACTCGGAGGTCGTAGGGGCACCACAGGTGATCGTTTAACCAGCGTACTCCATCTTTCCCTGTCCTCAGCAACCCTGATTGTTTCGCTCAGTGTCAAACCAGTCCATTCTCGAATGTTGTCCTCCCACCTCTTTTTCGGTCTCCCTCTTCTTCTACCTCCTTGCACTGTGCCTTGCAGGATGGTCTTTGCAAGACCTGATGATCTGGTGACGTGGCCATACCATCGGAGTTTCCGTTTTTTAACCACTGTGAGCAGGTCATCGTGTTGTCCACATCGGCTTGTGTGATGGTCTGTCGGACTTCGTCGTTGGTAATGTGCTGGGTGTAGGAAATGCCCAGAAGTCTTCTGTACCACCTCATCTCCATGCTTTGTATTCTTCGTTGGAGATCTGCTGTGAGGGTCCATGTTTCGCAAGCATATAGGAAGATGGAGATGACAAGGGAGCGCAGCAGCCTTACCTTGGAATGTAGACTGATGGTCCTTTCCAAATTGGCTTCAACCTCGCCAGGGCAACAGTTGATTGTGCGATCCTGGAGAGGACTCCTAAATATTTGAAGCTATGCACTGTGTTGAGGGATTGACCTTGGATTTGATGTCCGTGTTGATGCCATTGCTGTTGTTGGTCATCATTTTGGTCTTCTCTGCACTTATTTCCATTCCATAGGCTCTGGAGGTGGTGTCAAGCCTCTGTACCAGCTGTTCAAGTTCTTGTCGCTCTCCAGCCAATCCATCAATGTCATCCGCAAAACGAAGGTTGGAGATTGCTCTTCCCACTATGCTGACTGCCTTCGTGATCTGCAAGGGCATTATTATTATTATTATTATTATTATTATTATTATTATTATTATTATTATTATTATTATTATTATTATTATTATTATTATTATTAATTATTATTATTATTATTATTATTATTATTATTATTACATGGCGTACACCACTGAGCGAACTGCGTCAAATCAAGTTCGTCATTACGTGGCGCAAAAACCTCCTCGTGGCACATAAGACCGTCCCCTCCCCCACCCATGAGGGGTTCGAACCGGTGACCTTCGGCACAGAAAACTAGCGCCCTAACCAATTGCGCTGCCAAACCCGGAGGGGATAGTATAGGAGATCGGGGGGAGGGGGGAGTGGGGGTGGCGAACCTGTGAAAGATTATTATTGTTGTCTGACCACATCCGCCGATGGTGACACCATGAATATCGATGTAGCCAGGGCCCAGCAATTACCCCAATGACGACGATGGGAGGTTTATTGATGATTGTCCCCGCTTAGTACTTTTAACGAGGAGCGGAGGGAGCAAGCTTGGGTTCTCCCCTGGAGGCTATTTGTTTCATCGTGTGAATGCCTTTGATGGTGATAGGACACTACGCTAGATCGGACCAGACCATGCAGTGCGTTGATACAATAGTCCTGCCAACGGTCAAAGGGGGCGACGCAATTGCGGACTGCTTCATCGTTCTTTTTGTTCTATTGGTATTGCAAACAGACCACGATGACGACAAAACTGCGTACTTCTGTATACATCTCATTATTGTGCTTCTGGTCTAATAGTCTTGTAAAACAGATAAGGGGAACGTCAAACACTAAGGACGTTTTCTCTATATTATTTGCCAATTGTAAGTATTGATTTTGCATTTAAGTCATTCCGTACTCCTACTCTCAGTTGTGCTTAGTGTCTTAAGGTTTTACAAAACGGACAAAGAAGAAATAAAAACTGCGGAGGTTTTCTATATATATTATCCTTTGCGGCATTCCCTTTGGTAAGTATTGTTTTTCTATTTAAGTCATTAAGGATTCTCCTATTTTAATGTGTAGATTGCCTGTGTGTAGATGGATAATGTGGGCTCTGGCACTATATGCCTACTAATGGTTAAATAAGTAAGTAAATCGAAAACGTACATTAACATTTCATGCAGTGACGATGTGACGTACTCATGTACAGACATAATGGAGACGAATATGCTAATTCTAATAAAACTTCATACTGCGAGCGCTAAAACGACGGTACTGTTTTGGATTGGTATTATATTTGGCTTTTGGATGGGTGATATAATAAATGTCACTAATGCCGACCAAATGCCTGTTATCTTCTCAGTGTTTGTTTGTTTATTTCATTTAACGTCTATTCACCGAAGTGATTTTCGACAAGAAAATAAAAGGAAGGTGGGGGAAAAGGATATGCGCTACATGGATGGGCGAAAGGAAATGACATTTAAACAAAATGGTACAGTAACATAACATGAAATAAAATTAAATAAAAATTAAGTATTCAAACAATATTTTAAAACTCTTAAAAAAATAAATAAAATAAAATAAAATAAAATTACTATGGAACATGTCAAACTTGCGAAATGTTCATGTACAGAAAAGTCAATTTTGTGAGATTGTCATATAGGAAGTAATCAGAATAAACTTGCAATTTTTATAACAAATGTCCTACAGGACTATAAATTATAGATTTAGCGATGGTTATCCAATATTTACTATTTTTATTTTGAACATTATGAATGTTCTGTGGAATATATTATGTTATTACACTGCAGTCATGAATGATATGATTTATAGTTAAATTTTCATTGCAAATGCAAACAATATCCTTGCAATATTTTGTCCTCTAAGAATTTAAAGCAAGACGATGTGCTAAAGAGGTTATTGTTCGAGGATACTGTGAATTATCACTATATATTATTTTTAAAGGAAAATTATTTTTTATTTTATTTTCTATTATACTATAAATTTCTTTTGTTGAAAAGGGGATGTCAATATGGCTAACGTTGTGTTGATTTTTCGCCCCTTCTTTTGCTTTCCTGTCTGCCCAATCATTATTATCTAAACCACAATGAGATGGTATCCAACAAAATTGAACATTTGTGCCATTGATAATTAAGCAATGTATAAGATATTTTATTTCATATATAATATCACCGCTGCTTTTATAAATATTAGAAGTCCAAACTCTGAAGAACAGATTTGGAGTCTACACATAATAAGATATTAAAAAAAGGTCTTTTGTTGACTCAAAATTGTATGTAATGCCATAAGAATTGCGGTAAGTTCTGCAGTATAAATTGAACGATCTTTACCTAAATACAAGGATTCACTAATTTTTAAAGCAGGTATAACATAACCAGCCCCGGTTTGGCCTGTATCTAAAACAGAACCATCAATATAAATTTGCAAATAAGAATAATATTTTTTATCTATATGTTCATAAGCTTCTGTTGCTAACAATAATCCATTTTCTTTTTTTCCGTATAGCAGTATATTCAAAATCAAAGTTTGCTCGCTTAAATTCCCAGATTGGTATAGTCATTTGTGGTATTTTTTTTAAGAGATTGATTTAGGAAATAAATTTGACCCCTGTAAAAGTTCATTTGTATAAGTTGCTATTGTTTGTAAATAACTGATACCCTGTGCTCTTTTTGGATAATCTAACTCAGATCTTACTTCTAGTTCTGTGTCAGTGAAATTTTCTACAGCAGAGGCTCTAACTATATATTTAGCGCATGATAATTTATTTTCTCCACTCATTTAATGGTAATACTCCAGCTGCTTTATAAGCATCGTCAGTTTTTGTATGTACTGGAATACCCATAAAATTTTAATTGCTTTACTGTCCATACTCTGGAGTTGTTTCAGTAAATATTTTGGTGCCGAAAAATATACCTCTTGTCCATACGTTAATTTAGATCTGACAAGCATGCGCACAAGATGAATAAGAGTTTTAGTATCACGTCCCCATTTTTGAAAGCTTAGAATCTTTATTAAATTTAAACTTTTAACGGCCTTTTCCAACAAATAATGTATATGTTTTTTTCAACTTAATTTAGATGTAAAATAAACCCCGAGAAATTTTATTTCCTGTACATATTTCAATTCTTTGATACCAATATAAAATTTTGGCAAACATTTGGGGTTAATCCCATTATTAAACAAGATAATGTTTGTTTTTTCTTCTGATAATTCCAATCCATTATCCCTCATGTAAATATCAATATTGTTCAGTTCATTTTGATATATCTTTTTGAATGTGTTTTATTTCATATATAGAAGTTTTCCTTTTTAAAGATACATTTACCCATATTGCAATATCGTCAGCATATTGAACTAGATGAATTTTATTACTTACAAATTGAGGTAAGTCATTTAACAGAATAGTGAATAATATTTCCAGAAAGCCCTATATTTTTTAATTTGTATAAAAGTCGAGCATGCCAAACTCGATCATAAGCCTTTTTAACGTAAAAAAATGTAGCTAATATATTTTTCCTTATAGCGAATTGTTTCTTAATGTGTGTTGTTAATTTCACTAAATGGTCTACTGTTGATCTGCCTTTTTTAAAACCATTCATCCTGAGTCTTCTCATTGTGGTATGACACGAATGCTAACAAACACGTCAACAATCTGTTGTATAAACAATCTACAATTAATATGGCCAACCATTCAAATGTATTTTCAGACACTGACATACATGTACATCTGGAACCCAGCATAGTCGTTCTAGCAGGCCACGTTGTCCTATTATGCATGAAATACACAGATTCCATGTAAAAGCAGGTTAAGAGAAAAAGTATTGTAATGACCGGCTTAGGTTTCAGCTGATACATCTCGTCGATGTAGCCTATATTCCAGGGAGTCTGAAGCCAGAAATTATATTAAAAGAAGCTTGAAGACGAACAAATATTTTAGAGACTAGTTTAATTAGGGTAGTGACAGCAATAATCCCAGGTAGTGTCAGCAATAGTCCATACAAAGGAAAGCAAATGACACAAACAAGCTTAAACCACCCACCCACCAACCCACCCCTCACCCCATCAGGTACAAAACAACAAAGTATGGTAAGGGTTCTTTACAGCTCAAAGAGCCGCTGGTATCGTCAGGGATACATAATGCAGAAAGGGTATAACTGTGTATGCCACTAACTACAGTCAGGGTCACAGTAGTATAGAGTTGCAGAAGAGTTGGCGTACAGCATAGAAGGACAGCGTATAACTAAACATGATGGCCCTCGGGCTATACTCCATTATTGTCCATCCGTCCGTCCAGCCATTGGGTACAGTGCTCGCTTTGTGTGACTAATGATGATGAACATGATTTCTGACCCTCCTTTGCCCTCAAGACCAAAGAGACCCAGGCTAGCCAGATAATGGAAGCCGATGGCACTGATAAAAACAGACAGACAGACAGACAGAGGCGACAGGGACACAAAGAGAGAGAGAAAATGTCGGCTAAAACATGTCAATCCAGAATGACGGCCTGGCGTGCCGATAATAGTTCCCAAATACTCAGTAAGTGCAGCAGTGCTCCTACTACCTCTTCGGACGACAATTTAAACCGAGGTCTAGTCTGTGCCCAATTGATGCATTCCGTATGGCACGGACGATGGCCCTGTCTCTCGTGTTGTAGATAGGAGAGTACCAGAGGCATTAAAACACCCTGCCAGTACTGGGTACTATTCGCCATAGGTCCTCGGTCGTTCAGAACCTCCCAGCTGTTTTGGGAGTTACATGGCACGCATCCAGTGCAAGTTGGGTTCGCGCATGTTTATGCGTGTGAGTGTGTATCGGCGTGTACGTATGCAGCATATAATCAACATTAGGTGTTAGGACCCCCCCAAATTCTAAATGTTAGCTTTTAGTCACACGAACCGGATTGTATAGGCGACTACTGGTCAAATTATTCTGACACCAGCGAATCAGTTGGTGAATAAGGGGATAAATAATATGGTCACACGTTGGCCAATCCGGGATTCGAACCAGGGACCTTTCGGTTTCTAGTAAACCGCCTACCAACTGAGCTACTCATACTTTGGTTAGGACCATGGCGAGCCTCATGCTTATGAAGGTAAAAGAAAAGGAAAGTATTAGGTAGGCTATACACAATAGGTAGTCAGTGTGATTGGTCGATTAAGGGGCCATGATTTAATGAAGGAATGAGAGGTTGTGCGGGGGATGTTGGGAACTTTGGAACATTGTCCTTTTATTTTTGAACACATAATTAAACATTATACATATAAGCAAAAAGCTATATGCCCATGGTGGGGGGGGGGGAAGAAGGGGACGTTTTAGCCAAGGAGGAGGGCTGTGGGGGGTGGGGGAGGGGAGAGATAGAGGAGGAGGAGTAAGGGAAGGAGGAGGCGACGTACGAGCAGGTAGCAAAATAAGCGCCTTGAGCAGACAGATCGACAATGGCAGGGTGGACTAAAGAACAAATAGTCTACGTAGTGACCGTGAGTCAGTCAAGACCTTCATCCATCCCACACTCCCCAAATATGTTTATACTGTGATATTTATACAAGTGTGTCTATGAGAGTCCGCAAGGAGGGATTGTATAAGGTAAAAAAAAAGGTAAAGGTAGTCCCATAGC
The DNA here is from genome assembly GCA_036898135.1 of Oncomelania hupensis. Classification (NCBI taxonomy): domain Eukaryota; kingdom Metazoa; phylum Mollusca; class Gastropoda; order Littorinimorpha; family Pomatiopsidae; genus Oncomelania; species Oncomelania hupensis. Next base: position 41,961 of record JBAHVR010000392.1, read on the forward strand.
CTGTGGCCGTAGGGGAGCATGATGTTGGAGATCACACTTATCTTGGGCCAGCGTAATGAGGGTGATGCCCATCTCTCTCCCTCGCTGCTTTACCTTCCCCACCCTTAAGAGAGTAGGTACTCAGTCACAGTTGAGTCAACTGGGGGCGTTGTTATTTGTCGCTTCACGTTTTGCGGTCACCCATCCAAGTGCTAACCGCACTGGACGATGCTTAACTTGCGACACAGTAGCGAGTGCTCCAACCCCTGCGCTATCCGACACCCCAAGGGATTGTTTGATTAGGCTAATTGCCTAAATTCTTCGTCCTTGTTGCACGTAGAAGGTCTAAAATAAAATATATGACTCGGAATCTGAATCCGAATCTGAAACATCTCTCTCTCTCTCTCTCTCTCTCTCTCTCTCTCTCTCTCTCTCGCTCTCTCTCTCTCTCTCTCTCTCTCTCTCTCATTCTCTCTCTATTTCTGTCTTACTCTTTCATTTTTTTAAATTTAAAAAAAAGGAGGTTACCGATTGACGCTGAGAAAGACCCTACGGAGAAGATTCACCTTCTGGCTTGCAAAAGAATCTTAAATGTAACTCTCAGAACACCAACCAAACTAGTTTATGGAGAACTAGGAAGGTACCCTTTGACAATCACTTACAGTGTTATGGCCGTCAGGTTTTGGTTTAGACTGATCCATATGGATGAAGCCCGACTGCCAAGGCAGGCATATGAAATGTTAGTAACTCTGGATAGGAATGGCAAAACAAATTGGGTTTCGAAGGTAAAATCGCTTTTGTATAAATCGAGGTTTGGGCATGTATGGCTACATCAAGGAGTGAGTGACATTTCGAGTTTTCTGAAGGCTTTCAGGCAAAGAATCGTAGATATGTATTTTCAGGAATGGAGTGCAGGTATAAATAGCAATGATCGTTTTACTGAATACAGAGTTAAAAAAAAGGGGGGTTTGCATTTCGAGATGTACCTAGATAGTATCCCAATTCAGGCGTTTAGAGACACACTGGTAAGAGTCAGTCTGGGCATCAGTTCGTTAAGAGTACATAAGAATAGATATGCCAAATCTGAACAACAACCGGCCAACAGCTGCCCGTTTTGCCCTGGTGTATTGGACGATGAACTGCACCTGATGTATAGTTGTAGTGTGTACAGTCAGCTACGCCCAGCTCTTGGGCACAACATTACTTGTAGAACATTACAATCAAAGACAACATTTGGCTAATATGATGGTCACCAGTGATATTGGAAAGGTTCGTCAGCTTGCGTGGTTCCTGTACAAGTGCCTCCAGAAGCACGATCAGCATTGTGGGTAGTGTGTGAACCTCAATTAGGACAGCTGGATTTGAGAGAGAGAGAGAGAGAGAGAGAGAGAGAGAGAGAGAGAGAGAGAGAGAGAGAGAGAGAGAGAGAGAGAGAGAAACTGAAACTGAAACTGAAAAACGTTTATTACATAAGGATAGTAGCTTTAGGTCCAGAGGTCCTTTCTTCCAGCTAGTCCTTAACACATGCAAATATATAATAGATGTGAGTACATTGTAACAACATACATGAACTACAAATAAGTAGTATGAATACTATCAGGATAACATACGCATACACACAAGCAATCATACTCACAAAATTGAAATAAAAGTACTATATATATATACAATGTACAACCTATATTAATACAAATGCACATATACATGAGATATGCGGCATATATACTCACGCATGTGAGAAAGAAAGAAAACATAATCGTGTCTTCGAAATTTTGTTTAGGCTTTTTACTTTAAAGCTAGTTCTGAATTAGGGCAGACAGACCAGCCTTAAACGAGGACAGGGTGTTTGCATATTTTAAATGTTGTGAAAGGGAGTTCCAAAGCGATGCGCCAGAGTAGGAAATGCTAGTTTTAAACAGATCTAACCTGGGTGTGATACATACAAAGCTATTCCTTGAGTTGCTATAAGGTGAGTGTAAAGGCACAAAAAGAGATTTTAAGTATATGGGTCCGCCAATGGTTAACGTTTTAAACAAAAACACATATTTGTTGAACAAGAGCTGTTGGCTCAGTGGTAATATTCCTATTTTTTTAATCTTTTGATCGGTGGTTAGAGAAGGGTCTTGGAGAATAAGTTTTGCAGCTCGACGTTGTAGGCTGTTCAAACTCTTCAGGATATTAGAGAGAGAGAGAGAGAGAGAGAGAGAGAGAGAGAGAGAGAGAGAGAGAGAGGAAAACAAAATGAAACTTGAGAAAAGAGAGTGATGGCTGAAGAAAGAAAAAGATAATAGCTGATAATAAAGAGATGGAGAGAGAGAAAGAGAGGCGGAGGAGGAGTAGGAGGAGGAGGAGGAGGAGGAGGAAATGAAGTGACAATAAATCAGACAGAGATGAGTGAACATACAGAAAATGATAATAGGTGATAATAAGGAGAAAAGAGAAAGAGAGAGAGAGAGAGAGAGAGAGAGAGAGAGAGAGAATTGGCATGCAAATTGTTTAATTAATGAACGAGTAAAATATAATAATTACACATTAGCGATGATGCATGCAATGGGCAAGTTAAAGGATTATATGACGTTGGTATTTAAGAGCGAGAATATAAATGGAATAGGGTACGGTGTGAATGAAGTCAGATTGCAATGCGCCCTTTCTTCACCTGCTTAAATGTGTCATTTGGATTTTCATTTAACGCTCCCTTGTTGATTGTCAACCATGAAGTGGGCCAAAGGCCATTGTTCAATATTAAAGTGTCAAACGTGTATCTCCAGCTCTCTCATCAAGATGTGTAGGTCATTATTTCCGCACTTCAACTGTTAGTTCACACCGCGTAACAGAGACTGGCCGAGGGTCTGCTAAGCAGTGTGCTGTTGTTTCACACAACGAAGCTGAGCCAACTCCCCCTTATTCAGTTTGGTCATAGGGATAAACGACCTGATTCCTGAACGTGTCAACCTTGTTGAACTTGTCCATGAACCGTGTCATCGCTGTCGTTTGAACTCTGCATGCAGCATAGCTTCCTGAAGGGTAAAGAGTTACAAATCGGATGGGGATAAGAAGAAGGGTGGAGTGGGGGGGGGAAGAACTACTGAACGAGGTTTCAGCAAGTAACTAATTGTGGTTTCAATTGTGGCTCGCAATTAACTCTTATCTCGTCCATCCATTATCGGGACAGATCTCAGCACCATCTGTTCATAAATCTGCGGTGTGCTCAGTTTGTTGCGAAATGATTAATATTTTGTTAATGTGCTGTCGCTTCTGTGTGGAATGAGCAGGTAAAACAGCGCCTGTATGTATAAATTATATAGGCCATTCTGCACGTCAATATAGGCTATATTATTATATACACACAGAAGGAATGAATGACTGCAAGACAATAAATATACGCTACAACACAACTCGTCGCAAAACATTATAATACGATATTACTATAATACAACAATGCAACACACATTTCAGTACAATATAACACACATTATAATACAAGTCAATACAATACAATATAATACAATATGATACAACGTTTCATAACTTCAAAAATGGATTGATACAAACGTAGATCGCTTTAAACGTATTAGGCTACAATGAGGGCGAAGGGAGGCAGGGGAGATAAATAAAGTGAAGAACGCTTTTTAGGACAAGACAATACTATACAATACACATGTTCGAGCTGGGCTCTTTCTCAAAACCTAACAATCAAAATTTCAAACAGAACCCAAACAGGATGATGCTCCCTAATTCAAAACCCAAACAAAAATACTACAGTACAAAATTCAGACTAAGACAAGGTTGTCAAAGAAAGTTCGTGTTCACTGAATATTCTCTGGAACGACACAACTTGATGACATGTAGGTAAAACTAACCAAAGTTTCTTTTTGTATCGGTCAATACACTTCAACATCAAAAGTCTCTGCATATTTTCCTTTAATTGAGCACTGTATCCTTCCAGCGAGGGATAGACATCAGCCGCGTTAACCCAGTGTACATATCCTCTTATCAGTGTATCACTGTTACAATCATCTCATTAGTAGATCTGAAAAGGGTACAAATGAGAGATGTAAATTAATAAAGGGTAAACACATTCATGCAAGCCACTGTCACCAGAACTAATATCACATCTCATCAGTTCAGTACATTCATGCAAGACTAACGCAGGTTTTAATATAACTCTTACTATTTAATATTTATTATACACACATCGAGAGAGAAAACAAAGTGCTAAGAAAATAAAAATGAATGAATTACAAGTTTTATAGGACATACAAACTTCAACATCTTACAGGAGTTCTAAATAAATACATAAATAAAATATAAGTAAATAAATAATTCATTAAATAAATAAAATACAGAATACACAATCCTTTAGTGTGCTCATGAATACTGACAAGGGGAATTGTGTGTAGTTTCCAACAACATACCAACAATTAATCAAAATTTGTTCAGAAATATAAATCAAATAGAATTAAAATACAATTAAAATTGAGTAATACTAAAATACCGATTAGACATTGATTTGTCCATATTACATATATTAATTATGGGGGAATCATAAAATCGCATCCAAACACTCACACACAAAGACACAATCACCAAGGCGAGAAATGCACAAATAAATAAATAAATAAATAAATAAATAAATAAATAAATAAATAAATAAATAAACAAACAAACAAACAAACGGATATGAAGAAATTGCACAGCGCAATGAAGTGTTCGTCATTGTTTTGTTGGAAATTCTATCTATCTATCTATCCTAACCCGTAACTCAAAGGTCGTTGGGGCACCACAGATGATCGTTTAACCAGCGTACTCCATCTTATTCTGTTCTCAGCAACCCACATGGCTTAGCTCAGTCCATTCTCGAATGTTGTCCTCCCACCTCTTTCTCTGTCTCCCTCTTCTTCTGCGTCCTTGCACCGTGGCTTGCAGGATGTTTTTTGGAAATTCAGACAAGGATTATTTTAGATTTTTAGTGTCGTTGGTTATAGCTACATTATCCAAGTGTTAGCAAAGCGTCAATCTCACAAATTTTGTTAGTAAGGTAGCGCACGGATGTGTTCGTAGGCTACTACAGTTTGTGTCGACTTTTCGTGAAAGATAAAGCAGGGACCAGATTTTCTGCAGTACAATAAAAGACAGAGGATTGAAAAGATTAAGTGAAAAGGCAATACAAATTAGATAAAGCAATTAATTCCAACACTGTACGACGTCTACACAATTAAGAAAAAAGCCATTGGAACACTATATTAAAGAAAAGATCAATTAGACAATACACTTGCACAGTCGGCAAGACTGAGGACGACCAGTCAAGTCCTGACCAGCCCAGAGTGTAATAGGGAGTCGTACGGTCTAAAAATTAATAGTAGATTATAATCGCACGACACAGGAGCGTATAGGTGACTTAAAAAAAGGTAAAGGTAGTCCCATTGCCTTGTGGCCGTAGAGGAGCGTGATGTCGGAGATCACACTTATCTTGGGCCAGCGTAATGAGGGTGATGCCCATCTCTCTCTCTCTCTCTCGCTGCTTTACCTTCCCCACCCTTAAGAGAGTAGGTGCTCAGTCACAGTTGAGTCAACTGGGGGCGTTGTTATTTGTCGCTTCACGTTTTGCGGTCACCCATCCAAGTGCTAACCGCACAGGACGGTGCTTAACTTGCGACACAGTAGCTAGTGCTCCAACCACTGCGCTATCCGACACCCTATAGGTGACTACTGGTCACATTATTCTGACATCAGTGAACAAGTTGATGGTAATGGGGAAAATCATATGGTCAAACGCTGGCCAATCCGAACCTTTGGGTTACTAGTAAGCCGCTCTACCAGTTGAGCTACCCGGCCCCACTGCGGTCATCGGCACCTCCATATCTTAAACTGAAACTGTTGACTTGTGAACAATTGCTGTTATGAAAACCTAAGCCTCTTGGCTGAGCTTAAGGCAGAATTAGCCAGTCCTTTTTGTGAGACTTTCCACTTCGCAGATTTCCGATCTGTCATTTAAGGTGAGTACTATAGCGATCGTAACAAAGAGGGTGGCGTTTGATGTGTAAAAACACTTTAAGCTTGCTCAAACCGACGTTAACCACATTTATTGTAAGTAACGCGATTGATAGTTTAGTTTTTTTTTTTTTTTTAAATTCCTAAATGGACAGAGATTGTCAACGATCGAGATAGTTGATGGTATAACCGCCTCCTTGTCTACTTGTTAAAAGCCGAGTTGATGATCAATAGTTTTTTTGAAAAGATTGTTTTGTAAGCAAATCCACGCAGAGCTGTTTCTCTAATTCCGCAGTCTTGATTGTAAATGGAAAGTCTACCGCAAGGAAAGTTGATGATAGAAACCCCTTCATGCCTGCGGAGTTGGTCAGTAGTTTTTAGAAAAGATTGACTTGTAGACTTACGTAGATTTAAGGTCAGTTCTAATTGTGCATATTTTGTGTGTTGTCTACGAGATAAATGTTGAGAGTACAAATAAAATAAATAAATAAAATTTAAAAAAAATATAACAGCACCAAAACGCACACCAATAAACAAAAACTCCATATTCTATCTGGTATGGTATGGCCCCGTCACCAAAGCACCAGGCCTTGCAAAAGACCATCCTGCAAGGCACGGTGCAAGGAGGCAGAAGAAGAGGGAGACAGAAAAAGAGGTGGGAGGACAACATTCGAGAATGGACTGGCTTGACACTGAGTGAAGCCATGAGGGTTGCTGAGGACAGAGAAAGATGGAGTACGCTGGTTAAACGATCATCTGCGGTGCCCCAACGATTTTCAAGTTACGGGATAGGACAGGACAGGATAGGATAGGATAGGATAGGATAGGACAGGATAAGAGATTTATAAAAGGACACAGTTCAAAAGGGAACAACAACAAAAATAAATAACCAGAGTCGGTCAATTCTTGAGTAACGGATTTTGGGGGTGAATTTGTATATGTTCACAGATCAAGACCAGTAAGTAATGTGGACAATGAAACCCGTAACCTACACGCCTGAAATAACAACAAGGAGAAGCAAGAGCGGTCATTGACTATGAGCGTGGTAACAAGGGCAGTCTCCATGACTAGCGTCAAGGCGCAGATGAACGAAAGTATGATGGTGAAGTTGGAAAACGACCTGATCACCGTGTGCGGAAACGCTACTGAGGACGGAACCCAGAACGCCGGCGCCTGCAACCGCAAGGATCAGGGAATCAGCCTGTCAACACCCATCATCATGATGTCGATGGGTGTGTTGGGGAATCTTTTGGCGTTGCTCGTTCTCTACACAGCAGACAGGCAGGTCAGTAGCCATACCTACAATAATAGTATTATATGTATTAAACAGTGTCCGCTGGCGAGTACAAACTAGGGAGACAAAACGTTTTACTGTAAAGAACTAAACATTAATAGAGTGCATTACGATCTCAAAGGGGGGCAACTTTGTCTAACTTACACGTAGATCAGTGTTTAGTTCGTTTACCTGCACTGCCTTTTAGTTCCATCTGTTATGCATGCCTGTGATATTTACTTCTTCTTCTTCTGTTTTTTTTTTTTTTTTTTAAATTCACAGCAACATGTTTCTAGCTAGTTTTATTTGTGTCCGAGCATAAGCTTACTGTCACCGAAGCTACTATAATTATGTTTGTGTGCGTCATTTTTGCCATCCGAACATCTCTTTCCCCACGGTACTTTGGGAAGAAAGGAAATAATGATGGACATCTCAAGCATTGTCACTAGTGTCCAAGCAATGGAAAACTCCCATGAAAGTATTTATTTGAAACCGTTGGATGAACCTCTTGCTTCCAGCAAACGTATGCCCATTTCAGTCGGCTTAACATTCTAATCATTCCACTGACTTTTGTCCATAATGATTATCAGTGGCGTCTTGCTGCCAATAACGTGTGAAACTTTCCCTTCAAGCTTTTCTCCCTCTCTAGGCTGCCTTTGACGCAATCGATCACGTCATCCTCCTCCAACGTCTTGAGAACACTTATAGGATTTCTGTTTCTACGCTCTTCTACGCTTTATTCATTATTTTTATTGTCACCCTTCTTGATTCTTCAGTAATACATTTCAACAGTAATCGTAATCGTGATCGTGATGGAACATTAATGAATAAATCGGAAACGTTATGCTGTAAATAAGGGCAATCGGAAGATGAACACTAACAGTTAGATTCTAACATGAGGGGAAAGACCCAACTATCATAGGCTAGTCTATGACGTAAAACAGAAAAAAAGCGTCATTTATGGACTTATTGTTCATAGGGCACAGTAAACCTTCTTCAAAAATAGGTAGTTTCAAATAATACGATTTCTGGGGGACGATGGTTGGAGGGGTTGGGGAAGGTGTGTTTGTGTGTGTGTATGTGTGTGTGTGTGTGTGTGTGTGTGCGTGTGAGCGCGCGCGTGTGTGTGTGTGCACGCGCGCGCTCGAGTAAAACAACATTAATTTTAGTTTATTTTTCATTATACAGACATCAGTGGTTAGACATAAAAGCTTTATTACTTTCGTTATATAAGTGAATTTAAAACACTCTTATCGTTCAACTGAGTGTGTTAGGGTGGGTGGGTGAGGGGGAGGGGAAAGACCCGTGGTATTGGAAATCCCCCCTCCCCCCCACCTTATAACCTTCATATAACTAGTTCCGGATTTCTCAACACCTGGAACGATTCTGAATTAAGCTTATAACGGGTTTCTGTCTTTCTGTCTTTTCTTTCTGTATGTTTTCCTTTCGTATCCTGTCTTTCTCCTTTCCCTGCATTACTGATCGTTCTTTTGTTGTTGTTGTTGTTGTTGTTGTTGTGAGTAAAATTTACGTCCCCGGACACATTAAGCGTATAGGGGACGATATGATATGTGTATCGTACCGACATTTATCTAGATGTATAGATTTCTATTTTCCCTGCATTACTGATCATACGGATATCTATCTAGATGTATAGATTTCTATGACGTGTAGCCTTATACACTAGCCTTTGCAAATCTGAACCCCCTCCTCCCTCACCCCCCCCCCCTCCCTAGCCCTCCAGACTAGAGGACTCTGCCCAACGCCATCTCATCTGTTCAGGTCCGAAGCAAAGCGTTCTTCCCTCTCTTGCTGACCATGGCGTACACAGACCTGGTGGGCCAGGCGGCTACAGGGGTAATAGCAGTCATCGTCTACGCCAACCAGCTCATCTGGGTCGGGGGTCGCCCGCTGTGCATTTACCACGGGTATGCCATGATCTTCTTCGCTGTGATTACTCCGCTCCTCGTCTGTTCCATGTCCGTGGAAAGACTGCTGGCCCTCAGGTAAAAGCTTCACGTTTTATCCATTAGATGGTTTAAACAAATGTTTTATACAGCGAGCTTATATAAGCCCACCCTGTATAAGGCTCCCCCCCCCCAACAACAACAACAACTAAAAAGTCTGTTTACGGTATCCCGACCGGCCCAAAAGTTTTGTCCCGACACTAAACTTTTATTGGAGATCGTCCGCAAAAAGAAAAAATTTTTAAGCCAAAAAATATCGGGTGGAAAAGGTTTAAAAAAAAAAAAAGAAAGAAAGAAAGAAAGAAAAGAAACCGACCCTATTTTTTGCCCCTATTTTGTGCCCCTATGTTACCGTTAACGGACACAATTTTTGTTGGTTTAAATTAAATCTCATATAATAATTTAAGTGACAGGCAACGAAGAACGACAATTGTATATAATTGTCGGCTAATTAGATAAAGAGATGTTGAGAAGATCTGGTATTTTTATCAAGTTGGTTTATTGTCATATGCCGCCTACTACTACTACTACTACTACTACTACTACTACTACTACTACTACTACTACTACTACTACTACTACTACTACTACTACTACTACTGCATGAGCATTAAAGCTTAACGTCTACATCCACTATTGGCGATGTGGCAGAAGAGGGATAACCATCCCAGAGAAGAGGAGGTAAGGTCCTATCTCAACACTGAACCACCACAGCAATCATACTGTTACTATGGACAGTTTTAACTGTCATCTTGTATCTTGCCAACCACGGGATTCCAAGGCGGGTCATCGGGTGCGCCAGGCGAACAGCTCTCTACCACTGAGCTACCGCGGTGGGACCCTACTACCACCTCTGTTTGTGAGCCTAGCTATAAAACAATGTTTCCTATCCTGTCCTATCCCGTAACTCAAAGGTCGTTGGGGCACCACAGATGATCGTTTAACCAGCGTACTCCATATCTTTCTCTGTCCTGAGCAATTCTGATGGCTTCGCTCAGTGTCAAGCCAGTCCATTCTCGGATGTTGTCTTCCCACCTCTTTTTCGGTCTCCCTCTTCTTCTGTCTCCTTGCACCGTGCCTTGCAGGATGGACTTTGCAAGGCCTGATGCTCTGGTGATGTGGAATTAACATCGGAGTTTCCGTTTCCTCACCACTGTGAGCAGGTCATCGTGTTATCCAATGGCTTATGTGATGGTCTGTCGGATTTTGTTGCTGGTGATGTGCTTGGTATAGGAAATACCCAGAAGTCTTCTGTAGTACCTCATCTCCATTCTTTGTATTCTTCGTTGTAGATCTGCTGTGAGGGTCCATGTTTCGCAGCGTATAGGATGCTGGAGATGACAAGGTAGCCCAGAAGCCTTACCTTGGAATGTAGACTGATGGTCTTGTCTTTCCAAATGGGCTTCAACCTTGTCAGGGCAGTAGTTGTTTGTGCAATCCTGGAGAGGACTTCCTGTAGGGACTCATTATCTGATGCAATGGCTCCTAAATATTTGAAGCTATGCACTGTGTTAAGGGATTGGCTTTAGACTTTGATGTCCATGTTGATGCCATTGTTGTTGTTGTTCATCATTTTGCTCTTCTCTGCACTTATTTCCATTCCGTAGGCTCTGGAGGTGGTGTCAAGATGCAGGCCGGCAAAAGATCCAGTAAACATTTTTTTAAAAGAAGCAGAACAAGAAAATCAATGTTTCCCGGATCTTTTGCCGACATGCATCTTCGATCCACTGCGGCGCTTACTGTTCAGCTTCGTCTAGCCGACCTGCTTTTTCCACTGCGGCGGTCTGCCGACCAACATTTTCTATTGCGGCGGTCCATAGGCTCGAGCTCACACCTGCTCAAGGAGAAGTTCAGACTTACAGACGCTGTAGCGTACGGATACGAGGAGGACACACCGTCACGGCAATAAGGGGCCTCGCTGTTGGCGGTGACAGTACAGAAGTTGAAGCTGCTGCAGCGGCAGACTGTAGTAAATCCCGATACGACACTACACTACAAACAACAGTCTTCATGTTCTTACAAGTTCGGCTTCTCTGACTGTGCGGCGGTTGCGTTGCGTGGAAGGGCCCTCCTCGTTTGGCTCCCGTTCGTCCCGGTCTCCGGCCGCTCACTCCCTTTCTTTACTACTGGGCAACGTGGGGTTCCTTGTGGAGGGTGACGTCCTCCTGACAGCAGTTGCTTGCCTCGCCGACATAGTTCCCTATACGTGCTGCCTTCCTTCTTTGTGGGTCACTGCATCGCGGCCGCATCTCTTCGGGCCTACGTCAAGCGATTTGAATTCCTTTCTACCCTGCGCGATTGCCTTTTCAACTTGCTTCGTCTTCATCCCTAGCAACGACCATTCATCACTGAAACGGACGAACACCAATACCAGCAGTATGGCATCTCATCACCACTTTTTCAACCAACTAGACATCATATTCACGTCTTCCTCCCCCCCCCTTACTCCCCCCACCCCCATGCGGGTCAGTGTCCGGGAACATTAATCTAACGAACGAACGAACGACTTGTTATGTTATGTTTATCAGTTTATAGTCCCCTCTCTTCCCGTAAGGATTTTCAGAGAGGAGACTTCTGATTAACGAACGACTAAAGTAAGCCTACCAGTTATGAGGGCAGTTACGATGGGCTTAACATGGACCAGAACAAGGAACTAGATCAAATCGTGTGAATCCCTCCCCCCTCCCTCTCCTTCCCCCCCCCCCCCCCCAAAAAAAAAGTACTTTAACTCAATGTTCCCGGAACGCTTGAGTTATTTTTCCGTTTTAGTACATAGTCATCCAGTGTCCCAATAACGTCAGCCTTTTCTTAGATCAAATCGATCGCTATTATTGACCTTTACCCTATGACTGACGTGACAGGAGAACTACTGGTGTTTAAATGTCAACCGAGAGATCCCAACCTTTTAATAAGGTTTTGGGGAAGAGCAGCCGCAATGTAAAGTTGAAGATTCGCTGCTGCAGCACTCCATAACTTTCTGAGGGCCGATCTCTTACTATTCAATATGGTTTTCGGACGTCTGTCTCGATTGTAGATATTTGTTAGCCCTCCTGTCCAGACCGCTGTCTCTACTCCGGGAGCGTCTTCGATGGTCGCGGGGCTGGTGAGAGACCGGAAACGTGGCTCATGTGCCACCGCTAGATTTATCTCGACAGTCTCTGAAACGGTTGGAATAACGAACTAATCACACACCGGAGTGATGAAAGGAAATTAAGCGGTGGATAAGCGTGTTCAGCGTGCTTAATCATGCCAGTCTCTGAAACGGTCGAGACAGTGTACCCGGCAAAATGTCCTGTGGATAATTAATGGTGAATTTGATGTTTGAACGTCCATCTACCTATTCCAAACCGGCCTGTTATTGAATAACGAAAGTCTGTAACATCCACTAGAACGATAAAAAGGAATAAGTGTTTGTGTGTTCATCGTGATTAATCATGAACGATGGCTTTGATTGGGTGCTTCAGGTATTCCTACTTCTACCAGCGTAACTTTACCCCCAAAGTGGCCAGGGGGATCGTTCTGAGTGTGATGATTTTCGCAGTTGTCTTCTGTACCTTCCCCCTGCTAGGATTTGGCAGCTATGAGCTACAGTTCCCGGGCTCATGGTGCTTTCTCAACTATCATAAGGTGTGTTGATGTAGTTGTCTGTATGAATGTAGTATCATCGTTGTTGTCCTTATCGTTGTTGTTGTTGGCATCATCATCATCATCATCATCATCATCATCATCATCATCATCATCATCATCATCATCATCATCATCATCATCATCATCATCATCATAATAATAATAATAATAATAATAATAATAATACAGGGTGCTATGTACGCGCCTTTCCCCAAGGCTCAAAGCGCGGCGATCTATACCAACATACACGCTCACCTGTCTCATTTACCCTCACACACACCAAATACACATACATCACTCAAACAGGTGGTGTAAAGGCAGGGAGATCGCTATTAGAAGACGGAAGAAAATCGAATTTTTATTTTTGAAATTTTTATATTGATTGCATCCTGTACCATTATTGAAGGGAGGGAGGAAACCGGAGTGCCCGGAGAAAACTTTCGGTGACCTCAATAGTCTCGTACCTAAGTCACATATGTTCGCCCCTTGCGGGAATCGAACCCGCGACCTTCGGCATAGGAAACCGGCGACTTATCCACTGCGCCACGAGGCCACCCCACAATCATCATCATCATCATCATCATCATCATCATCATCATCATCATCATCATCATCATCATCATCATCATCATCATCATCATCATCATCAGTAATTGTAGCAGCTGCTTCATCTTCAGCAACAACAGAGCTTCTAGTATCAGCTTTGCCATTGTCATGTCATCCTCTTTCTCTCCTCCTCCACCTCCTCCACCTCCTCCTGCGCGTTACTACAGTTGAAGTATCTGTTACACTCTGTTTGATGATGATGTTTTCTATCAGTATCTGATTCAGCCCCGATGCTTGAATTCCTGATAGTTGTGTAACTCAGATTCGTTTATTCACGCAGCCCGTCCAAACAGCATACAAATCACAAAGTCGACGTATGAAGTTTTCCACTTTTATTCAGCACACATCAACAACTGCATACAATTCTCAACTTAACTCAACAACTTTCACAGCAACTCTTTAAATCACTATCAACAACTTTACTATCTCTCAACAGCAACTCGGCACACGATTAAATAACCTCTCTCTTTTCTCGAACAATTTGGTACACGGTAGAAATGACGCACTGCCACCAATCGAACTAAAGATCGTCATCACTGGCTTACGTCATTCATCCCTCCACACATACCCCGAACCTTCTCTTACTTCGACAATCGTCCCGAACCTTCGATCGATGGTAAACAAGGAAATCCAGAGTATTCTCCGACAATATCGACCAACGAAAATTATCAACGTTATACAAAGCCTCTCCTAACAACAATGCAAACTCAAATCAAAGGTAAATAAACTCCATTATTGAATACTTTGCAAATCGAAACGATTAGATCTATCGTACACGCTTCCGACATACTTTCGTTCGCGTTTCAACGTAACATAACCCCCCACTCAAGAAGAAATTTACCCAATTTCTTTCAACAACGTTGAAACGTAATGCACAAACAAAGTTCAGAATTAAAACTTATTTCAGACTGTCTGAACACTGTCAATGTTCTCAGCTCATTCACACAGAGTCAATGGTTTTCATCTTCAAATCTGTCTGGATATTGTCAATGTTCACAGTTTATCTACACGGTCAATGTTTTTTATTTTCAAGTCTGTCATTACCAATATTCTTAGTTCGTCCACACAGTCAATGTTCTTTCGTTCGCAAGGAATCGACGCCCTCGTCAGTTGCGGTCGTCATCGGCCCAGGGTCAAAGACGATGATCACGTGGGCTTCCCCGGAATCAGTGCGTCCTCCGTTGTCTCCTTCTTCCATCGGATGTCCGACGCCGTCGATGTTGTCAGCTCCCAGAATGCATTCGCTGGGTCTCACGGTCAGGTTGGCTTCTGCGAGACGGTGGAACAGCTCCCTCAAGGTCTGCAGATGCTCCTTCCAGGTCTGGGTGTGGACTTCATGTTCGACCAAAGTCGTAGAGCCTGGGACATCGCTGAAGTTATGGGGAAACTCGCCCATAAGGTTCTTGAGCTCCAACTTTTGACCTTCCGTCAAGCTCGGTCCTAGCTTAACATCATTGATGCCTTCTTTGCTGTGGAAGTCTCCAAGTTCCAACAGTTCCTCGCTGTCAAAGCTGTTGTCGATCTCAGCCGCTGTTGCTGCATGCACAGTCTCTGATGGCCTTTCCACGTACAGCTTAAGGAGGTTGGCGTGGTATATCTTGGAATGCTGGCCGACCTTCACCTTATAGTCGTTGATCCCCACCACGGTCTCCACTTCGTACGGGCCTTTCCACTGCATCAGCAGCTTATTGTGGTCGGTAGGTAGCAGTACCAGCACTTTGTTGCCAGGTTTAAACTTCCTGTTCACAGCCCTACGGTCATAGTAGTGTTTTCCACAGTCTTGGGACTTCTTCAGGTTTTCTCTGGCTATCTCGAGAGTCTGCTCCAGCTTCTCCCGTAGCTCAAACACGTACTGGTAGCTGTTCTTCACCTCTGGGGTGTCTACTTCTTTCGTCCACAGTTCTTTTAGGATGTGCATCGGCCCTCGGATGGTTCTTCCGTACAGCAGCTCGAACGGAGAAAAGCCGGTAGACTCCTGCGGTACTTCTCTGTAGGCGAAAAGTAAGGCGTTGATATAGCGATGCCATTGTCTGGGCTGCTCGCTGCACAGTTTCTTCAGGGTGGACTTCAGCGTAGCATTGAACTTCTCGACAAGCCCGTTGCACATCGGATGGTAGGGTGTCGTAGTCAAATGCCGGATGCTCAGCAGTCTGTTGACCTCCTTCATGCAGTCAGAGACGAACTGCGTCCCGAGGTCTGTCAGAATTTCTTCAGGTACTCCAAGTCTACTGAACATGTCCACTAGTGCCTCTGCTACAGTCTCAGTGTCAATCTTCTTCAGTGGCACTGCTTCTGGGTACCGAGTCGCATAGTCCACTAAAGTCAGTACCCATCGATGACCTTCTTCACTCGGAGGTCTTATTTCGCCGATTAAGTCTAAGGCCACCCTCTTGAAAGGTCGGTCGATCAGAGGCATCCTCTGCATAGGCACTTTCGGGACCCTTCCTCGAGGTATGGTCTTCTGGCAAATGTCATGCACACGATCGGCAGAAACGGCTGACGTCCGCATGAAGTCCTGGCCAGTAGAATACCGCCTGGATTCTATCCGACGTCTTCTTGATACCTAGGTGACCTCCCATGATTGAGTCATGTGCTACTTCCATCACCTGGCGCCTTAGGGGTAACGGTACCAAGACTTGACGTAGTGGTTTACCTCCGTTGACCCTCGGGTGCTGGAAGATTCTATACAGGATCTTGGCCTTCACCTCAAAATAGACCGTGCCACTGCCCTTGGTCACGTGGTCTTGGCGGTTCCTGTACTTGTTTAAAGTGCTATCAGCTTCCTGGAGCTGGATCAGCTTATCTCTGTCCACGATGGCAGCTTTGGAGTTGTCGGCGACCTTCAATGGCGTAGACGTCTTGTCTCTCTTGGCCTGGGCCCTGGTAGTAACAGCACCGACGATCTCTGGTCGGCAGGGCTGAGCCGGAGTAACCACATTGTCCCGTAGCAGCTCTGTAAGGTCTCCATCGGCAAATGGCAATGGATCCTCCTCCACAACTTCGACGCGTTGGGTTGAGGCAGGACTCCATTCTGGATCGGGGTCGTCGGGTCGTCTCGCGCCGTCGATGTTCCCGATCATCAAATCGTACAGCGGCTTCTTCAGGCAAACCGCTTCGACTTCGCCTATGTAGAAAGGGGTGTTGACATGAATCTTCGCAACTGGCGCTTTCAAACATTTGCTGTCGGCCATAAGTGTCCATTTTGAATCGCCAGTGAACTGTTCTTTAGCGATTAGATCTTCTCTGACAATGACCCCACTGCAACCAGAGTCTCTTAGGACAGTCACTTCATGATTTCCGACGCGTCCCTTGGAAACAGGCATGTTCTGGACGGTCATCGCTGCACTGGCGACGACGGGGATGGATTTCCCGTTGGCAAGGAGAAGTTGGCCATCGGTTATGCACTCTTGCACGTCCGCGGGAGTAGCTGCGCGCTCGGTCTCACTCGGAAGAATGACGCTCCCGCCGCACACTTGATGGTCAGATCTACTGGTTTGCCGTTGATTGGAGAACCGCCTCTGCCGGTTGCCCGCCGCTGCGTTGTCCGTTCTGCTCCGCTGTCCGCTACTTTTGTTTTGAGGACAGTTAGCCGCTCTGTGGTCTGTAGCGTTGCAGGTGAAACAGCCTCTTGAATGCCCTTCCCTGGGAGGAGGCGTGGAGTCCGTCTGTCTCTGGTTCGTCTGGCTCCCCTGGATCTGGTTCACATGGTTTCCAATCTTCTGAAAATGTTTCGTCGCGCTGGGTGGCCCCAGGGTCTTCCCATGAGCGATGAGATATCTTTCAGCAGCCTCAGTCACATCTTTAAGCGTCTGCAGCTTTTGTTCTTCTAAGTGGGTCGCTAGGTCCTTGTGACAGGCATTGAGAAATTGTTCCTTCACGATCAGGTCATGGAGACTGTCGTAAGACTTGCTTTCGCCTGATAACTCCACCCACTTGTGTAGATATGACGACAGGCGCTCCACAAACTGCTTTGGCGTCTCGTCTGACTTAGGCCGGCATTCACGGAAGCGTTTACGGTAGCCCTTCTCTGTAAAGTTGTAGCACTGCAATAGGGCCTCTTTCAAGACGTCGTAGTTTTTGGCGTCATCGTTCGACAGTCTGGTGTAAACTTCGAGCGCTTGCCCTGTCAGAAGTGCACTTAGTCGAATCGCCCAGTCTCGAGGTTGCCAATTGGAGCTTTCGGCGAACCTTTCGAATCTCGCCAGATAGCTGTCGATCTGGTCCTTCCCGTCGACGAATACTGGCAATTTTGGAGCTTTGTTGTCACTGATAACTTGTGGCGCATTCTGCTGTTGCTGGATACGCGCCATTTCTATCTGGAACTCAAGACGCTTCAGCTCGAATTCTCTGTCTTTTTCTTGCCGCTGCTGTTCAATTTCTAGACGCTTCTGTTCTAATTCTCTTTCTTCACGGCGACGCTGCTCTTCTAATTCTCGTTCTTCACGGCGACGCTGCTCTTCTACTTCTAGACGCTTCTGTTCTAGTTCTATTTCTTTTTCTAGACGCTTCTCTTCCAATTCTCTTTCTCGTATTCTCTCCTGAGACTTGACGTACTCCGTCAGCTGCTTGCCTTTTAGATTCAGTTCAACCCCTTTCTGCCAGAAGTCAGCCATCTTGATGCTTCTGGAAAGTTCTTTTAAAGAAAGTTCTTTTCTAGAAGGTTCTTTTTCTAGAAAGTTCTTGACTGTAGAGTTCTTTTTTTTCTGGAAAGTTCTTGACTGTGCTGTACCTTTCTAGACTGTTCTAGAACAGCACGCTTTCTGCAGTAGCGCTGATGCTTGTCACTAGTCGCCTTCGTTGACGCAGGCCCCGCTGTCCTCGTCGTATGCGACGCTGCACCACGCTGGTGTTGATGTATACGCTCCTGTGCTGAAGTAGACGCGACGTCCGCTCGCCGCTCTCTGTAACACTGGCGATGTAGCTCCGAGACTGTCCCTCGACGTAGTCCTGCGGCAGCCACGTAGTCCCGCTCTGTTGTTCGCTCACGAAGCAACTCTTCGGCGACTACACGCCCTTGCAGTCAACCCGAATCTATCGGATGTAGTCCCAGTATGTTGGCCCCTCTCGACGCAACTTGTTGGCGGCTACCCTCGATGACTGCCTCTCGTAACGTTGACTCGCTTGTTGTAGCAGTTGAACCCTTGGCTATGGCGTGAATCGCGGCTTGACCCTCAAAATGTTACACTCTGTTTGATGATGATGTTTTCTATCAGTATCTGATTCAGCCCCGATGCTTGAATTCCTGATAGTTGTGTAACTCAGATTCGTTTATTCACGCAGCCCGTCCAAACAGCATACAAATCACAAAGTCGACGTATGAAGTTTTCCACTTTTATTCAGCACACATCAACAACTGCATACAATTCTCAACTTAACTCAACAACTTTCACAGCAACTCTTTAAATCACTATCAACAACTTTACTATCTCTCAACAGCAACTCGGCACACGATCGACCAACGAAAATTATCAACGTTATACAAAGCCTCTCCTAACAACAATGCAAACTCAAATCAAAGGTAAATAAACTCCATTATTGAATACTTTGCAAATCGAAACGATTAGATCTATCGTACACGCTTCCGACATACTTTCGTTCGCGTTTCAACGTAACAGTATCATTATATTAAATATTAATCATCATTGCTTTTGATCGTCCTCCTCTTTTCTCCGATGTCGATCAGCCATTACACATATTTCACGCATAGTCGTTATGGTCGAAGACAGAGAGAAATGCTGGAAAAGCCCACGCCGGTTACACATAGTATGTACCGTAAGCTTAGACTGGTGTCTAATACTGAATTAGTATAGCATGCGATTTCCGTAGGCATTTCCGGCTGAGTATAACTACAGTATTAACACAAGACTGTCAACACTGGAGCATTGATACTATCCGCGGTGGTTCTTCAATCAATAGCAATCACTGCCATCAGCATCATCGTCACCATTGTCACAGCATCGCAGTGACGCCTGTTGGAAGTTCGATACCGCTGCTGCAGACCTTCGGAGTACTGCTACTAGCATAATGGCAGTCATGATACGATTTAAAAAAAAAAAAAACAAAAAAACCACCACAACACGTAATTGGCATAATACCAAAATCACCATCGCCATTGCTATTGCCACATATAGTAGCAAGAATTTTACAATGTAAAATACTTGATAGTGGTAAAGCTGTTTAAAATTCAATACGTTACTTGTAGGTCTGGAAGAACCCGCGCACATGTTATCCATGATATTGTAATATGATTCTGAAATACAGTGCTTCAGATTGTCGGCGCGCCCGCGCCATTGGCGCATATTTTATCAGAATGGCGCGTAACAGTCAACGTGAATGCGCCAGCCTGGCGCGTCATAAAAATCAAGAAGGACTAGGTGAACATAGGATACGAATACCTTCGATTGTCAATGACCCATCTTTTTCAAAATTGACCCATCATTTTGCATGGCCATGGGTCATTGGGCCCATGATGTCTGAAAACAATCTATTGTCTTTCCCAGACTGACACCTACACCAGAGACAGGGTCGAATCAGAAAAGAGGTGGAGTAGTTTCGGGGCTTCCCTTATTGAGTCAGAAATTTTCTTTACATTCGTCTTCTTTAGCCCGTGCAACGTTAGGTCTTTTTGATATCCATTGACACATGTTAGTATTGATCATTGTTTCAGAGTTACAAGTTACATGCAACAACCTGAATAGCAGTCATTCTAGAATGCATATATTGCAACCAGGCGTTTTCAGTATAAAGTGTATTATTTGAATATATTGTGCTATAAAGACAATAATCGAAATCAAAATCCAAAATAATTTAAAGTGGTGAATATATATATATATATATATATATATATATATATATATATATATATATATATATATATATATATATATATATATATATATATATATATATATATATATATATATATATCAGGGGCGGATCTGGGGCGACCACGGACGACCAAAAAAAAAAAAAGAAGAAGAAGAAGGAAAAGAAGAAGAAGAAAGAAGAGGAAGGAGAAAAAGAAGAGGAAGAAGAATATTCAGAATATCCATAATATTCATAATAATCATCATGCTAATAATCATGCTAATCATCATCATCATCAGCAGCAGCAGCAACAGCAGCATAATGATAATAATAATAATAATAATAATAATAATAATAATAATAATAATAATAATAATAATAAGAAGAAGAAGAAGAAGAAGAAGAAGAAGAATAGAGGACAATAATAATAATAATAATAATAATAATAATAATAATAATAATAATAATAATAATAATAATAATAATAATAAAGGACAGTAATAATAATAATAATAATAATAATAATAATAATAATAATAATAATAATAATAATAATAATAATAATAATAATAATAATAAGAAGAAGAAGAAGAAGAAGAAGAAGAAGAAGAAGTTGTTTAATGTATTTAAAGTCTTTCCACCAAAGTGATACAATAATAATTTATTTAAAGTCTTTCCACCAAAGTGATTCAATAATAATAATAATAATAATAATAATAATAATAATAATAATAATAATAATAATGCATTCTCTCCTATTTTTTTCCCATATCAATCCCTGCCCTCTTCACGCCTCAATCTCCTGTTACCCCCACCCCCTCCCTCCTTTCTTCTTTCGTTTACTCACACTCACCAATCGGCCTACACATGTTAGACATGTAACAGCTCAACTTCAAAGAACGCCGGCCAATTATGACGTGTAACATCCGCTAAAACGTCATGTGCCGCTTGCATTTTGCGTTTATGTAAGAGGTTTATTTTCAATGTAAAACATTTATTTCCTTGTGCGCTGGGCTCATTGTTGATAGAAGCGGGGACTGTCCAGCCTGTAGACTAAACAAGAACAGTGTCAATGATTAGCGCATGATGACAAGACCGGAAATTGGGCGAGAATACCTCTGCTTATTTCGTTTAATTACACTCCTCTCATTCCAGCTCTATGTAGAAGAGTTCATTTTATATTGTGTCACTCTTTATTTAGATAGACGTCAAAGAAGCAACAGCCTAGCGTTGTTGCACAGCATTAGTGTTAGTTACCAGTTTTTAGGAGTATTTCTATTTTGTGAAAAGACATTTTATATTGTGCTGAACCATTTTGTGACCTACCTCACACTGAAGTGGTATGTACATATTTTGTTTGATGATGATGATAGGGATAGAGATAAAGATATTTATAATTTATTTTATTTGTCGTTTATTCTTGTTAATATTATTCTAATCCTGTTTATTCCTAAAATGTATATTTACAGCAGTTATAGCAACAGCTTGATCTAAATACAATTAGGTAGCAACTCAACAACAAAAGAAAGTGTAACACGTGTATGTCAGGGCGTTTTGCCCATAAACTGTTGTTTTGAAAGAATAACTGTTCTTTGCTATGAATCTGAGGTAAGATACAAAAACTTCTCTCTATCCCCCCCCCCACCCCCCCCCCCCCCCCCAAAAAAAAAAAAGTGCACCCTCCCGCGTGAACCTGCTGATCCGCCCTTGTATATATATATAATACAAAGTCAGTATTTTCAAGATCTATGAATGTTAAAAAAATGCATGATAGTTCCTTTTGAGTGTGAGGTTGTGAGAGATCTAAAATGAAGCTGTTGTGGTTGTTTTTGTTGTGGTTGTTGTGGTTGTTGTTGTTTTGTAAGGACCTTTAAAGGATGACTGATTAGCCCCACATTGAAAATTTTTCTTTCAGGAGAGCGTTAGCGACATAGCGTACGCCTCAGTCTTCTCCATACTCAACATCGCCACCATCGCCATCATCATCGGCTGCAACACTTCCGTCGTCTGGACCCTGCTGAAGCTGAGACGCACGCGCTACAACATGCGGACCTCACCGTCTGCAGAACTCGTACTACATGTCAGACCCAGGCCAAGGTCGGCCCTCAAGCTGGAGATGGAGACCCAGATGGTGTGGTTCCTGTTGGCCATCACCATCGTCTTTAGCTGCCTCTGGCTCCCTATCAATGTAAGCATTCTGTGTACTGTCGTTCGTGATATCAACCTTGCTCTGAAGCGTTGCTGTCATAATCATACTAAATCTGCTTCGTTTAATCGTTCTGTCTTGCTCCGCGCCCCGTTGTCTCGATGTTTGTCTTCTCTCTCTCTCTCTCTCTCTCTCTCTCTCTCTCTCTCTCTCTCTCTCTCTCTCTCTCTCTCTCTCTCTCTCTCTCTCTCTCTCTCCCTGTCACTCTCTCTCTCTCTCTCTCTCTCTCTCTCTCTCTCTCTCTCTCTCTCTCTCTCCCTGTCTCTCTCTTTCTCTCTCTCATCTCTGTCTGCCTGTCTGTCTCTCTCTCGTTCTTTATCTGTCTGTCTGTCTGAAAAGAATAAATCAGCATGACGATGTTTTTACTGTTGTTCTGGTTGCTGTTGAAGATGATGGTGATATATTTATTTGTGGCAATATGCCTAAAGGGAGACTAGTAAGGGTGTGGTAGGGTGGGGTGGGTGAAGGGTAAAGCAGAAGTAAGGAACAAACCAACCAACGAAAAAGATTGTAGTATTAGCAGCCCATTTGTCTCTGTCCAATGTTTTTTGGTCGGTTTTCTATGCCGAAGGTCGCGGGTTCGATTCCCGCAAGGGGCGAACTTTTATGACTTAGGTACTGAGGTCGCCGAGGGTTTTCTCCGGGTACTCCGGTTTCATCCCTCCCTTCAAAAATGGTACAGGATGCAGTCGATGCAAAATTCCACAAATAGAAATTCGATTTTCTCTCCGTCTTCTAATAGCGATCTCCCTGCCTTTACCCCACATGTTTGAGTGATAGATGTGTATTTGTTGTGTGTGTGAGAGAGTGCGTGAAACATGTGAGCGTGTATGTTGGTACAGATCGCCGCGCTTTGAGGCTTGAGGGAAAACGTGTATATATCATCCATTATTATTTTT
Source organism: Oncomelania hupensis (assembly GCA_036898135.1). Taxonomy (NCBI): domain Eukaryota; kingdom Metazoa; phylum Mollusca; class Gastropoda; order Littorinimorpha; family Pomatiopsidae; genus Oncomelania; species Oncomelania hupensis. The sequence continues at coordinate 65,316 of JBAHVR010000392.1, forward strand.
TTGTTTTTAACATTCTTCTTCTTCTTCTTCTTCTTCTTCTTCTTCTTCTTCTTCTTCTTCTTCTTCTTCTTCTTCTTCTTCTTCTTCTTCTTCTTCTTCTTCTTCTTCTTCTTCTTCTTCTTCTTAATTATTTCGTTGTTAGTTACTGTGCTTTTAATCCTCTAATGCGTTGTATTGCGTTTTTATCAGTTAGTCATCACAGAGAACTCTCAATGTGAAGTGATCATTGACATGATTACCCTTGATTTGGTCAGCTATAGAGTGTCGTCCGGCGTAACGGTAGGAGGTGTTATGGATAGAAGGTGGAAGCGGGAGTGGGGTGGGGTGGAGGTGGGGGTGGGGGTGAAACACTGGGTTAAAGGTGCGAAGAACTCCTGCTCCTCTGTTGCGCCCGTTTGAATACCGTCCCATGTGGGAATAAATAATTAGATTTATGAATAAAATATTCCTGTATAGCTCTTCTCCGGCTCAAAGGTCAGCATTTGTACCATTAGTAATAATATTAATTATACCGGATGCTGTCATGCGCCTTTTCTTCAATCAAACACAAAGCACGGCGGTCTGAAGAGATGAATACGGACGGGAAGTGGAGGAGAGGGGGGTGGGAGGGAGGGAGGGAGGGTCCCTCGGTGACCTGAATAGTCTTGTAGTCTGTCACATAAGTTCATCATCATCATCATCATCATCATCATCATCATCATCATCATCATCATCATCATCATCATCATCATCATCATCAAATCACCGTCGTCGGCGCCGTCGTCATCTTCGTCATCAACATCATCATCATTGTCGTCGTCATCATCATCATCATTATGTTCATCATCATCGTCGTCATCGTCATCGTCGTCGTTCTCGTCATCGTCATCGTCATCATCATACTGGATGCTATGTACGCGCTTTTCTCCAAATCATCAATCAGACTCAGATAGTGGCGATCTGTACCAACATACAGGCTCACAGGTCTCACACATTCTCATACGCACAAACACACATCTATCACTCAAACATAAGGGTGTAAAGGCAGGGAAATTGCTGTTAGAAGATAGAGAGGAAGTCCAATTTATAATTTTGAAATTTTGGATTGACTGCATTCAATACTATTGTTGAAGGGAGGTAGGAAACCGGATTAGCTGGAGGAAACCCTCGCTGACCCAAATAGTCTCGTACCTAAGTCAAAGAGGTTTTATACTATAGTATATAGGCTCCTTGCCTAAGTCACATCAGTTCCCTTGCAGGAATCGAACCCGCGACCTTCGGCATAAAAAACCGACGACTAACCCACTGCGCCACGAGGTTATCATCACCATCATCTTCGTCGTCATCGTCGTCGAAATCATCATCATCAAGTTATCATCATCATCATCATCAGCAGCATCAAGTTATCATCATCATCATCATCATCATCATCATCATCATCATCATCATCATCATCATCATCATCATCATCATCAGAAAACAAAAATGTAGCACCAGAGTCAGTAGGCTAAGCAACAACAACAACAACAAAAAATAAATAAATAAAAGACATCGCTCATCTACTGTAGACGTGAGTGCACACATTGACGAAATATTAATATGGCAGACTAAAACCCCACGAATCTGAGCAAGCCGTGCTTCGGTGCTGAAAACCACACGTTTAAACTTGCCTACCCGGGTGACAACTTAGCCCAAGTCAGCACGAATCTGATCAAGCCGTGCTTCGGTGCTGAAAACCACATGTTTTAAATTGCCTACCCGGTTGACAACTTAGCCCAAGTCAGCACGAATCTGAGCAAGCCGTGCTTCGGTGCTAAAAACCACACGTTTTAACTTGCATACCTGGGTGACAACTCTGCCCAAGACAGCACGAATCTGAGCAAGCCGTGCTTCGGTGCTGAAAACCACACGTTTTAACTTGCCTACCCGGTTGACAACTCTGCCCAAGTCAGCAGCCCCTCAGAACGCTCACTAACCGTAAACATTCACACACAGTGAAACTGAAAATTGATAATAAATGGGGTTCGATCCAGCGAGAAATGTATCGTCAGCAATGAAAAATTACAGGGCTGAGTGAGAGGAAACGTCGTCCACCGAGCTGATAAGCTGCAACTTTCGGTCGTCCGCAGTTTTTGTTAAGGTTTTAATTTTATTTAATTTTTTGTTTGTTTTCGACTTGTCTTTTTTAACTTTGCTTTTGGCGAAACGGACAAGTGTTTTCACACTCTTCCCTCCCCCCCTTCCCATTTCTCCCGCCACAACCTATCCCTCGCATTGCCAGTATTCATTGTGGGTTGAAGTCAAGTAGTAAATAAATGATTAGGCGCAAAAACATTTTTCCAAAAAGCATGACCGCAGTTCCGCTAATCGATATATTCCAGTTGGTTGCATTATATAACACAGCTGCCCTTGCTAAATAACGCCTGTCTGGCACAAGAGAACACTATTTTTGGAAAATAATTGCTTCTATAGCAATAAAAGGAGATTTATAGGAATGAAATACACTCAAAGTCCGTGGTTCATTCTTGGATGGCGCGGAAGATGTGGGCAACTTTGATTGATCGTTTGAGCGCGGTGGAATTAGAGTCAGTTCTATAACAATCTCTGTGTAATTCTGTCTTTCTTGGTTTGTATTTATATTTGTTTGACTGTTTGTATAGGTGTTTGTTTGTCTGTCTGTTTTGTGTTTGTGTGCGTGTGTGTGTGTGTGTATTGGGGTTAGCTTTCCTTTGTTTTGCACCCGAAACCTTAGTTGCCCTCACCCAACGCAGCCCTTCTTGATGCTAAACGCGAACGTCAAGGTTTACCGATGTCTGATTGATATGCCGTACATATAGTTCACCTTTAAGGGCAAAGTGTATTAAGACAACACAAGCAGGCATTTAACACAACCACACCGATAACACTATCGGTATCTAATCAGAGCTCCTGTCTGCCCATAATTCACACACATGGTCATAACTTCGACCAGATGCTCTCAGATAAAGCTGTACATAAACCAGGCCTGACTCTAAACTAATAACGCGTAAGTGCTGGGATTGGTCTAGATTCTGTCCCTGAAAAGTTGTAGGTCGATGGTGAATTAATTGTTCGGCGGCAGGGAGTGGGAGTGAATGATGGTTGTGTGAAAGTGAATGAGAAGTATGTTTTCTAAAAATAATATTTTTAAAAATTAATAAAATAACATTATTGACGCAACTTTGACTATAATATTTTTAAAAAATTATTAAAATAACATTATTGCAGGAGTGAGATTTAGCGGTCGCCCAAGGCGACTTAAAACTGGCTCGGGCGACCTCACTTTATAATTGAGCCAGCCCGCCTGGCGACCTAAAAAAAAAAAAATACTTGCAGACTTTTAGAAGCTCGGTCCGAAGCGAGAGCGTTTTTTAGGTCACTGTTCGTCTGCTACGAGTATGAAGCATACGCGAGCGTTATTTCCCTTTGCCTACTTTCCTTTCGCGCCAAGCACGCTGTCTGCTTTGTTTTTGAAAAAGACAAACTCGCAACAAATTACGTGTATTGTCAAAATTTGTGTTTTATATGTGAACGATTGTCGGGCTGCCTAAAAACCATGCGGGCTACCTCACTTTACTTACTAGCTAGCCCGGCGGGCTAGTTAGTCTCCTGGGTTAAATCTCACCCCTGTATTGACGCAACTTTGACGTAGTTCTCCCTGGGGATGCCGGGACATGACGTCCACGCATTTTTTCCATTAAGGTTAGGATCCATTTGAAACTTTCTCCATTTCTATCACTTTTGTCTTGCTTGATATCTAGAACTGCAGATAAGCATCGAGGGGAAAATCGTCATTGGCTTTTATGGATATTGCGATAGCACATTGCACAAACCTGTATTTCTCCTACCTCAGCGTTTTTCTCCTTGCTGTCTTTCGGATTGTCAAATTTTAATGTGAGTCTGAGGATAAAATGAGGTGAGCCACGATGATAAGCATTTTAAACTTTTTTTTGGGTGTTGAAACGTTATATTTTGAACGTCTATAGTTCGTTGATGACCTCGACATGTGTGTCAGCGTTGAATTAGAAATTGATCGATCGGCCCACCCAGACTCAACTGAACTGTTGACGACAGTGCGACAATAATTATATTGCCCTTTAGGCTGTTGGAGTGAGAGCCTGTTTCGGACAGTATCTTGAGCAAATGAGTAAAGCAAAATATATATGTCGTAACGAAATCGTAAAATTGCCGAATCCGTGAAATCAGCAGCTGAGTTGCCGATTTCGTGAAATTGGCAATCGCTTGCCGAAAACGCGAATTCGGCAGGCAATTGCCGAAATATCGTAAAAACGCTTTTTAAAGTTGACGAATTCGTGAAATAGGCAACCGATTTTACGAAAACGGATATATTTTGGACTTCAAGACCAACTGAAGAGTGAATGTCTTTCAGTGGAATTTGTATTCAACGTGAAGATCAATGGTGCACGTGAAAGTCATTGCCCACAGAGAACAGTTCACTTTCATGCGAGTCTGCACAGCTTACGATCAAATATTGGGTCTCCGGTCGGTAAGCACATATCCCACAATTATCGCACTGTGAACTTAAGGCAAAGAACTCGGTAGTCAGTTGTCACAATAAAAGTAGATCGGACACCAAGTGGATACTTGTAAAGACACGAGCAGATACCATCCATTAGATAATTATTTTTTATGTCAGACATTGTAATACTTTTACAACATCGATCGTTCATTGTTGCCGAAATCGGCAAAAAACGTCAATTTCATGAGACCGACATCAATTTTCGACTTTGATAAGCTTTTCACTAATTTGGCAACAGCCTGCCGAATTCGCCTTTTCGGTAAGCGATTGCTAATTTCACCAAATCGGCAGTTCAGCTGCCAATTTCACGAATTCGTTACGACATATGTATTGCACTCTTTGTACACCTTTGAGTGCAAAATGGTTCCCTTTCTTGATGTTTTTCGCAACTTGGCTTGTTTTATTCCTTGCTCGTTGACGGTTGCTGTACGTTGCTAGCCATTATCAAACAATTTATTATAAATGTTAAAATTATTTCAAACCCTTTTTCAAAGTCTTGGTCGGCTCTAGCAGTTGGGGTGTTTTCAATTTGCGACTGACTTCTTCCTAATGTGAACTTCTCAATTGTGTCCTTATGACTACCCATGTAGTCCATAACTATAGACTGCACTCACTCAGTGTGGTCTAAGCCTTCAAGGCCAAATTTCGTCATAAGAGAGAGTCCTTAGGAAGAGGCCGAAACGCGTAAGGGGTAACAGGATTTTTAAGGTTTTTGTACTAAATGAGTAAATTGGGGCTTTTTAAACTCACGTAGTCAAGCACATGAAGTGAAAGTCAGCATGTCGCACTCATTGTCCACCTTTGAGAGCAGTATGATAAGCATTATATATATACAGCGTACCTCTGTGAGCTGCAATAATCCGAATTATAACTGAGTTTTGCTTCTTGGTTTTTGTGTGTGTGTCTGTCTTGCAATCAACCAGTGCCAAACCCGTTTCCAGGGATCGAATTGACATACTATTTCTTACGCAAGCAGAGAAAGGGATCATGCATCCTGGATCGCTTAGAAGGCCATCCATCATGTTTTTTTTCTTCTAAAATTCGCTTAAGCCGCGTCTGTGAGAAGAAGCTAAGTCTTTGGGGATTGCTCCAAAGCTGCAGCACAGCAAATGAATGTTTCACAGAAAATGTCAATTGTTTTGATAGATTGTTCTAGTGCTACAGATCTGCTAGAAAGAGATTTTCATAATGGGTCATTTGGGTAAAATAATTTTTAAAAATATCTTCTTCTTCTTCTTCTTCTTCTTCTTCTTCTTCTTCTTCTTCTTCTTCTTCTTCTTCTTCTTCTTCTTCTTCTTCTTCTTCTTCTTCTTCTTCTTCTTCTTCTTCTTCAAATAAATGTAATTTTTCTTGAGGCCTTTTCGAGAGTTACAGAAATATTTAAATAAGGATCACTTTAACATGAGCTAATCCTGAAGTTAATTGCAGGTGGATTTGTGGTTTATTTTCCACTCCCCACTACCACCAACATCATCATTCTCCTCCTCCTCCTCCTTATCATCATCATCATCATCATCATCATCATCATCATCATCATCATCATCATCATCATCATCATCATCATCATCATCATCATCATCACTCTTGTTGTTGTTGTAGTTGTTGTTCTTCTTTTTCTTCTTCTTCGTGTATGTGTGTGTGTGTGTGTGTGCGTGCGTGTGAGTTTGTGTGGGGAGGTGGGAGTGGGTTGGAGTAGTGGGGGACTAGCGAAGAAATGTACATTTCGACCTATTTCAGCGTCCTCTGTCTTACAAACTTGGTCAATATAGTGATCCCCTTCGCAGCAGGGTTAAGAAAGTAGGAGAACTGGGATTTTGTTATGTCTTGAACTCCGGCAGGATTTCGTTAATACCTGTAGACGATGTTACATCGCAAACTCTCAGAAGCCTGTTATTATACTCACTCAAAAAGCAGGATTCATAATTTCGGCTAGATCAGCATTGTTTACTGGATTGGATATGTTTCCTTTTTATTTTTTGGGAGTGTGGTGGGAGTGGCTGCGGTGTGTGTGTGGGGCGGGGGGGGGGGGACAAAGATGATTCATTACCCCCAGTTTTAAACAAGCAAATTTAACAAGTGGGCATCACAAGCACGAAACATTACACATCATATATAACATCGCCATTCACGCACATACACATTTTCAGACACCTCAGCAGTCAAACTATTACGAAATCAAATTATTGCGACACCAAAATGTGTTTGTGTGTGTGTAGAGGAGTAGGGGCGAGGGTGGATTAGGGGCTACAAACCTCTGCCAAAGTGAACTTCCGCCTGAATAGATCCTATAAGTCCTATCCTATCCTATCCAATCCCGTAACTCAAAGGTCGTTGGGGCACCACAGATGGTGGTTTAACCAGCGTACTCCATCTTTCTCTGTTCTCAGCAACCCTCATGGCTTCGTTCAGTGTCAAACCAGTCCATTCTCGAATGTTGTCTTCCCACCTCTTTTTCTGTTTCCCTCTTCTTCTGCCTCCTTGCACCGTGCCTTGCATGATGGTTTTTGCAAGGCCTGATGCTCTGGTGATGTGATCATATCATCGGAGTTTCCGTTTCTTCACCACTGTGAGCATGTGATAATGTTGTCCAATGGCTTGTATGATGGTCCGTCGGACTCCGTTGATGGTGATGTGCTTGGTATAGGAAATGCCCACAAGTCCTCTGTAGCACCTCATCTCCATGCTTTGTATTCTTCGTTGGAGATCTTCTGTGAAGGTCCATGTTTCGCAAGCGTATAGGAAACTGGAGATGACAAGGGAGTCCAGCAGCCTTAACTTGGAATGTAAACTGATGGTCCTGTCTTTCCAAATGGGCTTCAACCTTGTCAGGGCAGCAGTTTGTGCATTCCTGGAGAGTACTTCCTGTCGGGACCCATTGTCTGATACAATGGCTCCTAAATATTTGAAGCTTTGCACTGTATTGAGGGATTGACCTTGGACTTTGATGTCCATGTTGCTGCCATTGGTGTTGTTGGTCATCATTTTGGTATTCTCTGCACTTATTTCCATTCCATAAGCTCTGGAAATGGTGTCATGCCTCTGTACAAGCTGTTCAAGTTCTTGTTTGTCTCCAGCCAATCCATCAATGTCATCAGCAAAATGGAGGTTGGAGATTGCTCTACCCCCTATGCTGACTGTGCCTTCGTGATCTGCAAGAGCATCTGACATGATGCCCTCTAGGAAGATGTTTAAGAGTGTTGGAGAGAGTAGGCATACTTGATGCAGACCGATTGTTGTTCTGAACCAGTTCCCGATGGCGCTGTTGTGGAGGACTGCACTGGTAGCCTTGTCATACAGGCTTTTGATGACATCAATAATTTTAGGGCTGATGTTGTACACTCTTATGAGTGCCCACAGAGCTGCATGCCAGACTCGGTCAAACGCTTTCTTGAAGTCCACAAACACATGATATAGATGTTGTTGGTGCTGTAGATATTTCTCGCAGATTATTCTGAGGTTGAAAATCAACCTCAGAATCCTATAAGTACTATCACTGAAATAAAAACCAGGCAGATTGTGGCTATTTTTAATAATTGTAAGTGCTCAGAACCAGTTCAACAATATGGAGAGAGGGTGCTAAAACAATTTTTTTTAAAAACACAAAAATACATTGTTCTGAGCAATTTTGAATCGGCCAGTTCCTTGAACGATATATAAGAACATTTCAACAACTCGCGAGCGATTCAGTCAGTTAGTCACTCAGACGAGACACTGTGCGGTTATTTCGGTCGTCTTCAGACTGGTCTGTCAGTTCCATGGTCATATGATGTGGCTGACGAGGCCTGAACGGTCTGCACAGTCTGAGCTTCTGCATTCACCACTCGTAGAGGTGTTGGACACATCTTCCACCGACCTGCAAGTTCCACTGCGGCGGTCACATCTCGGCTCACACCTGCCGCGCTTATAGAAGGCGTTCGGACCCCAGCTGCCACTGCTTCGGAATACCGGGGTGAGCCTTCGCTTGGCGATAGAGGGGGGTCGCAGTTGGCTAGGAGTCCTCGGATAGCGGTTGCTACTGCGGATTGGGGAAATCCCGAGACGATATTTCACCTCAACCTTCAAACTTTCGTTTTCTTATCCCTTGGGGCCCTTTGGACTGAGTGCCGGCGGCGTATCGTCGTAATTCGCCGTGCCGCTTTGCTGCTGGTTGATCTAATCCCTGGCTGCCTCACCCTTTCACATCTAAAATGCGGCGCTGGCGTTCGCCTACTACACAACTACCTCGCAAGTCCCTAGGGTCCATCGCCAGGTCTTCTTTTAGTCTTCTCTGAGCCGACCACTCTCCCCACCTTTACGCCTCTGCATCTACATATCGTTGCTGCCTCGTGCGCACATCTCCTTAGTCTACTACACCATTACATCTTATTAAACAAGTTTTCGTATTCACGTCCCATATATGCTCAGGTGTCCGTGGACTTTAATCTAAAGGGGAAGAAAGAACTCGCGAGTGAAGCAATGCAAAACCAGCTCGTCGCTTTACTGATCTTGTTATTAAGGGTTGTCCTTTCGGCGCTTTGAACTGAATTTTTTTTTATAAGAAAAAGCGCTAAATAAATACAATTGTTGTTGCTGTTATTGTTGTTGTTGTTGTTGTTGTTGTTGTTGTTGTTGTTGTTGTTGTTGTTGTTGTTGTTGTTGTTGTTGTTCTTCTTCTTCTTCTTCTTCTTCTTCTTCTTCTTCTTCTTCTTCTAGTCTCTTACTCGGGTCACTTCAGGATTAAACCCAAGGTTTAATCTTATTTCTGCCCATTTTGGGGTGTAGAAGATACAAAACCGTACGCTCATCAGTTTCAGGAAATAACAGCAACATTAAGCTTAGAATAATGTTTAATATAGTGCACTTGTAACGTTAAGTAGGTAAAACTATAACATGTAAACACGACACTACCCCATCCCCCATCCCTCGTCCCACTACTAACCTACTTTTAAAGATCGATAGTTCATGAATAAGATGTAGATCCCAAGGAATAGTAGGCCTATTTATTATTCATGAATAAGACATCGTATATAAATATAATGATGTATCTAAGGACTCGTCAGTTCTGAGGACCTCGCAGCTGCAAAGAAACAAAGCAAATGCGAAGTTTCATGGTCTGGAAAGGACCGGAATAATGTGGAGAAATGAATCTCCTTTTTCGGTGTTAGTAGGACTCCATACGCAGGCTAAAACAGAGAAATCATTGTTGACTGAACTAGGTAGATAGTTCCAGACCGCCAATGCAGTGTTATCGCAAACAAGAACGACACGGTAATAGAATGTATTAGTGCGGTGGTCTGTCTTATATCTCTGTACCCAATCAGTACACCACAATGACGATGAAATTAGAGCAAAGCACTGGACGATTGCTACAATTAACGGCTCCAACAATAAAAACAAAAGAAGAAATAAAAGTGAAATGTTTGGTTCATAGCGCTTTACTGTAGTTTAATGAGCTGCGGAAGGTGCTGGCCGAAAACAAGACCTACCTCGAGCTGCTCGAGGTTGTCTCTTCCTGCTTTGAGGCTCAACGTCTAGCGTCACCAGACAACTGAGCGATCCTGAACGACTTAGAGGAGAATAATTATGTGATGCCTAGTGTTTGCTAGGAAGGTTTATGTAGCCTATCTGGTACTCTCCAGTCTAGGACATGAGCGTCAGGATCTTTAAAGTCCATGCGGTTAATACTCTTGTCCGAAGGACTTGGGCTGGTTGAGCAGTGTCATGTTATCGCTGCTCTAAATTGTGATACGAATTGCTTTTGCTGCGTTTGGCCATCTCTGTCTCCCTCCTTACATTTCTCCCCCTCCCTCTCTGTCTCTGTCTTAGTCTCTCTCTGTCCCTCTCTGTCCCTCTCTGTCTTTCTCTGTCTTTCTCTGTCTGTCTCTGTCTGTCTCTCTGTCTGTCTCTCTGTCTGTCTCTCTCTCTCTCTCTCTGTCTCTCTGTCTCTGTCTCTCTCTCTCTCTCTCTCTCTCTCTCTCTCTCTCTCTCTCTCTCTCTCTCTCTCTCTCTCTCTCTCTCTCTCTCTCTCTCTCTCTTTCTGTTCCTGTTCGCGTTACCTTCCTTTTTTTTCCCCACACTACAGCTGAACCATTCCGTTATCAAACAAAACAACAAAAAACCCAACAAATCGCATCTCATCATTGAGTAAGGACGCTATGCCACTGATTATTTTGTATACGACCCATAATTTTCCATCGACTCTAGCATCAGCAGTTCTTTAACTACCATGGTAATAACTTCAAGAGCGCATGAACGAAAATAAAATGAAAGGACGCACCTGATTGGCCAATAGCGGGAAATAGAGCAGGATGTTTTACTTCCTCTTTCACGGTCAGACGCCGTGATTGCTTTGTTTTCGTGGCAATCTCTCCGAATTGTGCCGACGGTCTCCATTTTTCCATCTCTCACTCCAATGATCCACAATTTTTCACAAATCAATGGGAATACGGACCTTTCGGAAGCGAGCGATTTTCGTTGTGAAAGTGATTCTGCACTACTTTCTGTCCGTTACGTCAGCAGTTTATGCTCTCATTAGTATGCAAAGGTGAAAGTACAGGAAATATTTCTCAATGGCATCGTGGAAAAGGACTTTCCCATGAAGTAAACTTTGTTGGTTAATTTTTGTTTATTACATCCAAAATGATGTGATTTTGTAAAAGTGACCTTATTCAGCCATTTTTAGATGCGAAAATAGGGATCTGCACTTGTTTTGAGACTTAGAACATAGTTTGAAGCGAGGCACTAGAAGTAGGTCAAGTTCGTATTTGCGTGGCGTATGAAGCCGCCTCGCGGCAACCACGAAAAGAGAAATTAGTGCGGAATCACTTTCACAACGAAATCACTCGCTTCCAAACGGTCTTTAATAAACTACTACTACTACTACTACTACTACTACTACTACTACTACTACTACTACTACTACTACTACTACTACTACTACTACTACTACTACTTCTACTACTACTTCTACTACTACTACAGAGATTGCCCTTATATAGCGCACTTACAAGCTTAGAGAGCTTCTCAAAGCGCTGGCCACTACTATCCAGCAATCACAAAATAGTTTGCTGAAGTCAGGATTCGAACCCACGTCGCCCGAGACGCACGTACACAAATCGTGCGCTCTGACTACTGAGCTATTCCTACTACTACTACTACTACTACTACTACTAAACAAGACTGCAGTGCTCGCGACCATTTCTGCCCCTGCTGTTGCTCCTTCTCTCTTATTTCAGTTTAAGTCTTATTTCATAGCGGCATCGTGCCGTTTCGGATTCTCCTCTGCATCCTGTCCTTCTTCTGCTTCTTTTTCACCACCACCAACACCACCACCACCGCCATCATCCGCACCATCATCATCCTACGGCACAAAAAGACATTGCTAATCTACAATCGACGTGTCTGTCTGTGTACACACTTGTTGTGTTAGCGTGGCGGAGGACTACAACCCAAGATCATCATCATCATCATCATCATCATCATCATCATCATCATCATCATCATCATCATCATCATCATCATCATCATCATCATCTTCTTCTTCTTCTTCTTCTTCCTTCCTTTTCTTCTTCTGCTTTCCTTTTTTTCCCTTCCTTCCGAATCTTCTTCTTCTTCATTGTAAAAGCCTACAGGGGATCAACGAGACAGGAATGGTACACCCGAAGGTCCCTTAGTAGGCCAGAGGACGTAAGAATACATTCCAATCTCGTTTTGAGAAACTAGATCTTAGATGCTCCCTCTGCTGTCTGTGTGTGGAGTGCTTCTCCTTGTCTATCCAATCACACCCCAGGGAAGTCCGATAAAGCACAAATCTCCTTTTGTTGACGGTGTTCCGAAGCCAGGAATCTGAATGCCTGGGCGTTGGTGTCCGCTTCAAGCATTTCGCCCTCCTGGTACCGTACTCATGTTACTGCAGACCCTATCCTCCTCCAAAAAAAAAAAAAAAAAAGAAGAAAGAAATCGATTCAGATAAACTGTACTACGAGCATTTATTCTATCTGATTGGATTGAGGAATCGTCTCCCTTCCGAGGTCCGCCAAAGGCGCACTCCCTCACCCAACCATCCAACTCCCATATTTTCCGTGACCTAATAAGCATCATTGTAACGCGTGGATTTGCGTTAAATTAAATATTTAGATACATAAGTATAAATAAACTAATGAGATGTGTGTGTGCATGTGTTTATCTGACTCAGTTTAAGGATGCATGTTCTGTCTCTGTTTACTCTAGATTCGCATCCATCATCGCACACGTGCTTACAAACAAGGACAAAGACTGCACAGTTATCTCTCTTTGCCCTTCTGTTTCACTATTTCTCATTCATACATATAATCACATTAAATCACACATTTCTTATTGATAATACAAATACAAAATTGCAACAAATAATCAGTGGCTTATAAGGAGGCCATTGTGTCTCTCTTCAGACGTCACTTGCCTCTACACCTTTTTATAAACATTCACTGTCGTTAATGACACACTGAAAGTTCGTTGAAAATTCCTGGTCTCCCAACATTAAGTAATTATGGTTTTACTCACTGTCCTCGCCGACATTCACTAGACGTGGACTACACATCCGACGCTAGGAACAAATAGCTACCCTTGGGGAACATTGTAGGTGATCCCGTAGCTCAGGTCTGAAGACTTTCTTCGCGCACCGTTGCCGCACGTCTGCGTCAGTGATGGTTGGTCGAAGGAGAGATAGTCGGCGTTGATGGAGACCACATCCGATTTTTTCAGACGGACGTCACAGGGTCATCTCCACCAGCCACATACCAGGAAAGTTGCTACTCCGAACCGGCCGCTGTATCCAAGATACAGCTAACATCCTTCGCTAGATTATTTCGTAGAAAAATCCCGATTTTTGGAACTCCAAAGAACTTCGTCCTTCAACTAGTATGTAATCTCTCAATAAATTCAACTCACTCTAATAATTAATTTTAGACATGCGCACTCCTCACTTACTCTAGTGACGTCGTAACGTCTATTCATACAAAGAGATATGAATTGCGCTTGTTACAATCATACCGGAGGGAAAAAAAAATCCTTTCTGACAAGCCTCTTACCTAAGGTTAATATTTCGTCCTCACGCCCTTCGGCATTGCAAACTTAGCACTGGAGATTATCGCTCTACCAGCACGCTAACGGGCCACCCCGGATCTATTTCCCAACTCGGTAACAAGTTTTCACTTGCAGTGGAGTAGTGTCGATGATCTCAGCAGTAGAGCAATACAATCTGTGCATCTTCCGTCGCGTCAGTCTCTTTGTTAGCTGCCTCTGTAAATACATGTAGGTACAGCTACGCAATGTCGGTCTGCTATTGTTCAACTACAAAATCCCCCGTTCGCCAGTGCGTTTGGTGGTTGTCCCCTTAAAATGATAAGACTACAGGCCCACCAGTAATAATGTAGGATACCTCCACTTCCTATATATATTATATATATTGAATTGTTCTTATATAGCGCTGAACCCCATGGGGTCATGAGCAATCTTGCCACTGTAGATTGTTCTAACCTATAAAGGGAAAAGTGAAAGCCCCAGTTGAAAACCTGTCTTGCCTTTGTAGGCATGACTGATTCACTGCGGCAACAGTACCCCCGTTGGAGTGCCGGGGGTTTCAGTATAAATAGTATCCCCACTTTCTGGAAATTTAGTGCTTTAAATTCCCACTGTCGCTGTCTTCCTCATTTGCTCTTTCCCATTCCTGATCTGATACTATCTTCTTCTTCGCTAGATCAATGACCTACCTTTTTTCTTGAAAACTCTTCCTTGACAAGACTCCTTGTTTGTGTATGAGGTCTGTTGGATCAGCTTGGGAGTGTTGGACGCTTTCTGCCGGGTGGTCACTAGTGCTTCCTATGATGTTATTATTTAGCACTATAGGCATTTTATATGTATGTGTTTTGTTGATGATTTATAATGTTGTTTGTATTCTATTTTGTTTTTGTAACCGGGGGTTCGAGTAGTTGGGGTAAAGCCTCAGCCGTCCCCTGCGTGGGATGTCTTTATTGTAAAGTGACTGGCCGGTGGAGGGCATTCAATTTTCCCACTAAGGTTGTTTCGGCAGATCTTTTATGCGGGTTGGGGGTTGTCCGGTCCTGATTTGGCTCGGAGGAGTCCGCTGGACCTAAAGCAACAATCAATCAATCAATCAATATATCGCTGAACCGGTTAAATCAACTGCTCAAGGCGCTGGCCGAAAACGGGTTCTCTTAACTCAGGCCGCTGAAGGCGCGAACTTGCTGCTTAACGCGCACCGCCTAACGCCCACAGACAACTGCGCGATCCTGAACGCTCGAGGGGGAATAGGTGTTAGTGCTGCCTGGGTTTTGTCGTTTTAGGACTTCACAGTAACATATAGCACAATCATAGCCCAAATCTATAATAATACTTCACGGCAACCTCGACCTAACCATACAGTGCGCCCCTTGGCAGCAAAAGTAACCTTTTCTAGACGTGATAAACTTGGGTCTGTGATGATAGGGTTCTATAGGGAATGAGAACATGAAGATATCCCTTGGCCAAAGCATTGCAGGACGTGGATCTGTTACTTCGCTCATTACTTCGCTCTGTCTCTCTCTATCTCTCTCCCTCCCTCCCTCCCTCCCTCTCTGTCTCTGTCTGGCTTTCTGTCTGTCTCTCTGTCTGTCTGTCTCTCTGTCTCTCTCTCTCTCTCTCTCTCTCTCTCTCTCTCTCTCTCTCTCTCTCTCTCTCTCTCTCTCTCTCTCTCTCTCTTCTGAATACATGAAATAATTCGATGTGCGATAAAACGGTTTCTATTTCTAGAACGTTGATGACTGATGACGGCTTATTCGGTATGGCCAAAGCTTAATAATAAGCACTGATATTTGGATGCCAAATTCGATAGCTGTGGTTTCGCGTGTTTATAGGAAGATGCATCGTACTGCACTATCGATTACCAGGATTAAATTGTTTATAATCTTCTCCCCCTGTTACGTTGAAACGCGAACGAAAGTATGTCGGAAACGCGCACGATAGATCTAATCGTTTCGTTTTGCAAAGTATTCAATAATGGAGTTTATTTACCTTTGATTTGAGTTTGCATTGTTGTTAGGAGAGGTTTTGTATAACGTCGATAATTTTCGTTGGTCGATATTGTTGGAGAATTTTCGGGATCTGCATGTTTATTACTGTCGATAGAAATTTCCCGATGGATATCGAAGGTCGTGAATGTTACCGGAAGTAGAGGAAATGTGTATGACGTAAGCCAGTGATGACGATCTTTAGTTCGATTGGTGGCAGTGCGTCATTTCTACCGTGTACCAAATTGTTCGAGAAGAGAGAGAGGTTATTTAATCGTGTGCCGAGTTGCTGTTGAGAGTGTGTTATTGTTGATAGTGATTTGGAAAGTAAATTTAAGAGTTGCTGTGAAAGTTGTTGAGTTGAGTTGAGAATTGTATGCAGTTGTTGGTGTGTGCTGAATAAAAAGTGGAAAACTTCATACGTCGACTTAGTGACTTGTATGCTGCTTGAGCGGGTTGCGTGAATAAACGAATCTGAGCTACACTCATCAGTACTTCAGCATTGGGGCTGAATCCACTACTGATAAAGAAAAACACCATCATCAAACTGAGTGTAACATTTTGGGGGTCAAGCCGCGATTCACGCCATAGCCAAGGGTTCAACTGCTACAACAAGCGAGTCAACGTTACGAGAGGCAGTCATCGAGGGTAGCCGCCAACGAGTTGCGTCGAGAGGGGCCAACATACTGGGACTACATCACCGATAGGTTCGGGTTGACTGCAAGGGCGTGTAGTCGCTGAAGAGTTGCTTCGTGAGCGAACAACAGATCGGGACTACGTGGCTGCTGCAAGACTACGTCGAGGGACAGTCTCGGAGCTACATCGCCAGTGTTACAGAGAGCGGCGAGCGGACGTCGCGTCTACTTCAGCACAGGAGCGTATACATCAACACCAGCGTGGTGCAGCGTCGCATACGACGAGGACAGCGGGGCCTGCGTCAACGAAGGCGACTAGTGACAAGCATCAGCGCTACTGCAGAAAGCGTGCTGTTCTAGAACAGTCTAGAAAGGTACAGCACAATCAAGAACTTTCCAGAAAAAAGAACTCTACAGTCAAGAACTTTCTAGAAAAAGAACTTTCCAGAAAAAGAACTTTCCAGAAGCATCAAGATGGCTGACTTCTGGCAGAAAGGGGTTGAACTGAATCTAAAAGGCAAGCAGCTGACGGAGTACGTCAAGTCTCAGGAGAGAATACGAGAAAGAGAATTGGAAGAGAAACGTCTAGAAAAAGAAATAGAATTAGAACAGAAGCGTCTAGAAATTGAAGAGCAACGACGTCGTGAAGAAAGAGAAATAGAGGAGCAGCGACGCCGAGAAGAAAAGGAAGAACAGCGTCAACGGGAAGAAAGAGAAGAGCAGCGTAAAGAAAGAGAAGATGAGCGCAGGCGTGAGGAAAGAGAAGCTGATCGGCAGTTCCAACTAGAGTTGGCACGCATCCAGCAACAGCAGCATGCGCCACAAGTTATCAGTGACAACAAAGCTCCAAAATTGCCAGCGTTTGTCGACGGGAAGGACCAGATCGACAGTTATTTGGCGAGATTTGAAAGGTTTGCCAAAAGCTCTAACTGGCAACCTCAAGACTGGGCGATTCGACTAAGTGCACTTCTGACGGGGCAAGCACTCGACGTCTACACCAGATTGTCGGACGATGACGCTAAAGACTACGACGTCTTGAAAGAGGCCCTATTGCAGTGCTACAACTTTACAGAGAAGGGCTACCGTAAACGCTTCCGTGAATGCCGGCCTAAGTCAGACGAGACGCCAAAGCAGTTTGTGGAGCGCCTGTCGTCATATCTACACAAGTGGGTGGAGTTATCAGGCGAAAGGAAGTCTTACGACAGTCTCCATGACCTGATCGTGAAGGAACAATTTCTCAATGCCTGTCACAAGGACCTAGCGACCCACTTAGAAGAACAAAAGCTGCAGACGCTTAAAGATGTGACTGAGGCTGCTGAAAGATATCTCATCGCTCATGGGAAGACCCTGGGGCCACCCAGCGCGACGAAACATTTTCAGAAAACTGGAAACCATGTGAACCAGATCCAGGGGAGCCAGACGAGCCAGAGACACACTGAACCCAACCCAACATCGCAGTGAAGGGCATTCAAGTGGCTGTTTCACCTGCAACGCTACAGACCACAGAGCGGCTAATTGTCCTCAAAACAAAAGTAGCGGACAGCGGAGCAGTACGGACAACGCAGCGGCGGGCAACCGGCAGAGGCGGTTCTCCAATCAACGGCAAACCAGTAGATCTGACCATCAGGTGTGCGGCGGGAGCGTCATTCTTCCGAGTGAGACCGAGCGCACAGCTACCCCTGCGGACGTGCAAGAGTGCATAACCGATGGCCAACTTCTCCTTGCCAACGGGAAATCCATCCCCGTCGTCGCCAGCGCAGCTGTGACCGTCCAGAACATGCCTGTTTCAAAGGGACGCGTCGGAAATCATGAAGTGACTGTTTTAAGAGACTCTGGCTGCAGTGGGGTCATCGTCAAAGAAGACCTAATCGCTAAAGAACAGTTCACTGGCGATTTTAAATGGACACTCATGGCCGACAGCAAATGTGTGAGAGCGCCAGTTGCGAAGATTCATGTCAACACCCCTTTCTACATAGGCGAAGTCGAAGCGGTTTGCCTGAAGAAGCCGCTGTATGATTTGATGATCGGGAACATCGATGGCGCGAGACGACCCGACGACCCCGATCCAGAGTGGAGTCCTGCCTCAACCCAACGCGTCGAAGTTGTGGAGGAGGATCCATTGCCGTTTCCCGATGGAGACCTTACAGAGCTGCTACGGGACAATGTGGTTACTCCGGCTCAGCCCTGCCGACCAGAGATCGTCGGTGCTGTTACTACCAGGGCCCAGGCCAAGAGAGACAAGACGTCTACGCCACTGAAGGTCGCCGACAACTCAAAAGCTGCCATCGTGGACAGAGATAAGCTGATCCAGCTCCAGGAAGCTGATAGTACTTTAAACAAGTACAGGAACCGCCAAGACCACGTGACCAAGGGCAGTGGCACGGTCTATTTCGAGGTGAAGGCCAAGATCCTGTACAGAATCTTCCAGCATCCGAGGGTCGGAGGTAAACCACTACGTCAAGTCTTGGTACCATTACCCCTAAGGCGCCAAGTAATGGAAGTAGCGCATGACTCAATCATGGGAGGTCACCTGGGTATCAAGAAGACGTCGGATAGAATCCAGGCGGTATTCTACTGGCCAGGACTTCATGCGGACGTCAGCCGTTTCTGCCGATCGTGTGACATTTGCCAGAAGACCATACCTCGAGGAAGGGTCCCGAGAGTGCCTATGCAGAGGATGCCTCTGATCGACCGACCTTTCAAGAGGGTGGCCTTAGACTTAATCGGCGAAATAAGACCTCCGAGTGAAGAAGGTCATCGATGGGTACTGACTTTGGTAGACTATGCGACTCGGTACCCAGAAGCAGTGCCACTGAAGAAGATTGACACTGAAACTGTAGCAGAGGCACTAGTGGACATGTTCAGCAGACTTGGAGTGCCTGAAGAAATTCTGACAGACCTCGGGACGCAGTTCGTCTCTGACTGCATGAAGGAGGTCAACAGATTGCTGAGCATCCGGCATTTAACTACGACACCCTACCATCCAATGTGCAACGGGCTCGTCGAAAAGTTCAATGCTACGCTGAAGTCCACCCTGAAGAAACTGTGCAGCGAGCAGCCCAGACAATGGCATCGCTACATCAACGCCCTACTTTTCGCCTACAGAGAAGTACCGCAGGAGTCCACCGGCTTTTCTCCGTTCGAGCTGCTGTACGGAAGAACCATCAGAGGGCCGATGCACATCCTGAAAGAACTGTGGACGAAAGAAGTAGACACCCCAGAGGTGAAGAACAGCTACCAGTACGTGTTTGAGCTACGGGAGAAGCTGGAGCAGACTCTCGAGATAGCCAGAGAAAACCTGAAGAAGTCCCAGGACTGTGGAAAGCACTACTATGACCGTAGGGCTGTGAACAGGAAGTTTAAACCTGGCAACAAAGTGCTGGTGCTGCTACCTACTGATCACAATAAGTTGCTGATGCAGTGGAAAGGCCCGTACGAAGTGGAGACCGTGGTGGGGATCAACGACTATAAGGTGAAGGTCGGCAAGCATTCCAAGATATACCACGCCAACCTCCTTAAGCTGTACGTGGAAAGGCCATCAGAGACTGTGCATGTGGCAACAGCAGCTGAGATCGACAACAGCTTTGACAGCGAGGAACTGTTGGAACTGGGAGACTTCCATAGCAAAGAAGGCATCAATGATGTTAAGCTAGGACCACGCTTGACGGAAAGTAAAAAGTTGGAGCTCAAGGACCTTATGGGCGAGTTTCCCCATAGCTTCAGCGGTGTCCCAGGTTCTACGACTTTGGTCGAACATGAAGTCCACACCCAGACCTTGAAGGAGCATCTGCAGACCTTGAGGGAGCTGTTCCACCGTCTCGCAGAAGCCAACCTGACCGTGAGACCCAGCGAATGCATTCTGGGAGCTGACAACGTCGACTGCGTCGGACATCCGACGGAAGAAGGAGACAACGGAGGATGCACTGACTCCAGGAAAGCCCACGTGATCATCGTCTTTGACCCTGGGCCGATGACAACCGCAACTGACGAGGGCGTCGTTTCCTTGCGGATGAAAAATCATTGACTGTGTAGATAAATGTGAACATTGACACTATCCAGAAAGACTTGCAGATGAGAAACATTGATTCTGTGTGAATGAACTGTGAACGTTGACAATATCCAGACAGATTTGAAGTGGAAGAACATTGACTCTGTGTGAATGAACTGACCATAATGACAGTATTCAGACAGTCTGAAATAAGTTTTAATTCTGAACTTTGTTTGTGCATTACGTTTCAACGTTGTTGAAAGAAATTGGGTAAATTTCTTCTTGAGTGGGGGGTTATGTTACGTTGAAACGCGAACGAAAGTATGTCGGAAACGCGCACGATAGATCTAATCGTTTCGTTTTGCAAAGTATTCAATAATGGAGTTTATTTACCTTTGATTTGAGTTTGCATTGTTGTTAGGAGAGGTTTTGTATAACGTCGATAATTTTCGTTGGTCGATATTGTTGGAGAATTTTCGGGATCTGCATGTTTATTACTGTCGATAGAAATTTCCCGATGGATATCGAAGGTCGTGAATGTTCCCGGAAGTAGAGGAAATGTGTATGACGTAAGCCAGTGATGACGATCTTTAGTTCGATTGGTGGCAGTGCGTCATTTCTACCGTGTACCAAATTGTTCGAGAAGAGAGAGAGAGGTTATTTAATCGTGTGCCGAGTTGCTGTTGAGAGTGTGTTATTGTTGATAGTGATTTGGAAAGTAAATTTAAGAGTTGCTGTGAAAGTTGTTGAGTTGAGTTGAGAATTGTATGCAGTTGTTGGTGTGTGCTGAATAAAAAGTGGAAAACTTCATACGTCGACTTAGTGACTTGTATGCTGCTTGAGCGGGTTGCGTGAATAAACGAATCTGAGCTACACTCATCAGTACTTCAGCATTGGGGCTGAATCCACTACTGATAAAGAAAAACACCATCATCAAACCGAGTGTAACACCCCCACTAAGCCCAACGTTGACATTCAAAGTATGTTCTGTCAGTTGTACTTTGTTTTCAGCCAGTTGTGTTCTATGTCATTCAAACACTGTTGTACCCTCAGTCTGGAAGAATTCCACTATCTGTCGTGTTCCAACGTCTAGAAGCCCTTCTGAGTTCAATGATTATAGACCCGTTGCACTCCCCAGTATTGCCATGAAATGCTTTGAGCGTATTGTCTTGGAAAAAAACTTCTTTTTCATTGTACTGTATCAGCATCAGAAGCTTCTAGTGTGCCCGAAACTCAAACATTACTGCTTTTTGCCCTCCAGAAGTAGATGAATAGAGTCATGTGTTAAGGTGCCTCGAACGTTGAAATGTTACAGCATCGCGCGCTTTTTATTATTAACAGCGGTATAGAACGTAGGGCTTGTTCTTGTAAAGCGCGCTTACAGCCTTAATTAGCTTCTCAGGGCGCTCTTTGCAAGCTGTTCTTCGATAGTCCTTGTTTTTTCCAGTTGATTCCTCGGACCGCTAGCGTGGAGAAATGTGTACGGTTGACATAGCTGACCCTTCTAAACAGAACATGCGGATTACAGGAATCTGAAGCCTATAGGCCTAAATACGCGTTTCCATCCCATCCACCGAAGAGCATGGCGGGCCTATATCCATGCACCACCTGCCAAAAGCGTTCAAAGGCTGATCGTCGATAACCCCTGTCGCTCCTCGCACTCTATGTTGAGAGGCTTTCAACGTCCACTGGTGGGCACGTGTGTGGATCCTTGACTTTCCTGACGAAGACAAAACAGATGTGTGAATGGAACCTGAGGCCTAATGGAATCCTGTCCACTAAATCACTTTCCTTTCCGTTCTCGGCGCTTCCTGCAGGAGGCAACGTGAGAGCGCAGTCATCAGTGCCCAGCACATCATATAACATAACCGTCATCTTGATTCCATACAATACGACCACCAGCACAGTAATAAGGTGGCTGTCATTTTGCATCGTGTTCCCTTTAATTTTGCTTCCCCCAGTTTTTGGTCAAAGGCCACTGACATCCTGTGGGGTAGAAGAGCTGAGAAATGACGGTTGTACAGTTGACGAAATGAGAGAGAGAGAGAGAGAGAGAGAGAGAGAGAGAGAGAGAGAGAGAGAGAGAGAGAGAGAGAGAGAGAGAGAGAGAGAGAGAGAGAGAGAGTGTTCTGCGCCCCTTTTACTTTTCGGCTAGTATTTATAAACTGAGGTCTACACTGGGTACGCTTGCATTTCAACCCACCCACTTTCAAGATCCTGACGCTCATGTTCTAGACGTGTGAGTGCTAGATAAATAAATATTAATATAAAAGTAAACGAAAACACACGCACTCACACACACACATACATCCACACACAAACATGCATACACACGTACATGTCACAGAAGTACACAAACACACACATACACGCACACGTACACCTTGCAAGCACTATGTCTTCCCCACCCCTCAACACCCGACTCCCTACCCACCCCCATTCCCCCCATCCCTAGCTCGTACTAGGTGACGTTTATTATCCCCACATCCGCCTTCAACCCACCCACCCCATCCCATCACCCACCCACCCGAAAAATAAACACTTTTTTTTTAAAAATGGGAACGTGCTGTCAGACCTTTGTAAGAAAGGAAGTCTTACATTGAAGAGGAAATGGGTGCTTGGAAGTTGGGGGATCAAAAAACGCCTGCTTGTGTCGGTGCGTCGATTAGTGTCTGGGTCTGCTGACGCGTACGCCGTTCCCTAGCGTAGGGCGTAAGCTTCAGCAAGCTTTGCAACGTCGTGTGCAACATCGATCTCTTGAGTATCAAAGCCTTTTCTTGCTGTTTACAAAGGCGGTGTGTAGGGGTGGGAAATGCAATCTGTGTAGAAGAGATGAAAAGGGAAATTGATCGACAACTCACCAAGTTCATTAATAAAGCCACGAACGTCGTGTTTCGTTAATCTGTCTGTCTCTATGTCTCTGTCTGTCTCTCTCTATCTATATCCCCCATCCCCCCTCTCCGTGGGGGTGCCGGGGGTTTCTGTATAAATAGTATCCCCACTTTCTGGAAATTTAGTGCTTTAAATTCCCACTGTCGCTGTCTTTTTCATTCCTGCTCTGTTCTATCAATCTGCTATACTATCTTCTTTTTCTTTAGACCAGTCACCTACCTTTTTTTTTCTTAGAAAACTGTTCTGAGACAAAACTCCTCATTTGTGTGTGAGGTTTGTTGTATCATCTTGGGAATATTGGACACTCTGCCAAATGGTACCTAGGGATTCTTATGATATTATTATTTAGCAATGTAGGCATTTTATATGAATGTTTTTTGTTGATATTTTATAATGATGTTTGTATTCTACTTTGTTTTTGTAAACGTGGGTTCGATAAATTAGAATATAGCCTCAGCGTCCCCTGTGTGGGATGTCTTTATTGTAGTAACGGGCCGGTGGAGTGTCTTCAGTGTTACCACTAAGGTTGTTTCAGCAGATCTTTTATGTGGATCAGGGGTGAGTCCTCTTTCAGCGAAGTTGTGGTCTTGTTTTGTGGTCCTGATTCGTCTAGTTGCAGTCCGCTGGACCCTGTAAACAATGAATAACTAACTCTCTCTCTCTCTCTCTCTCTCTCTCTCTCTCTCTCTCTCTCTCTCTCTCTCTCTCTCTCTCTCTCTCTCTCTCTCTCTAATGCTAATGAATATATTGATAAATCCACAAACATCTTTTCTTCTGATTGGAGATTCAGTAGTTAAGGGAATCAATGCTAAGCGCCTTCAGCCCCCAGGTCAAAGACTACAAAAAGTGTGTGTATCGGGACTGAAGATAGAAGATATAATCGAGTGGTTGGCTCCTAAGTCACCTGTCAGTGCCATAGAACATGTCACGATACACGTGGGTGTGAACAATTGTCCCGCAGGGGTTGTTACGAGCAAAACATGGAAAACTTTGATTAATGTATGCATGAATGTGTTTCCCAATAGCAGCATCAGGCTTAGCACCATCATTCCTGCATTTGGAAAAGACAATTTGAACAATTCAATCTTCCCATCGAATAGGAACTTGACTCATGCGTGCAGGGAACTGAAAGTGTCCATCACAGACAATTACAGAACCTTTCGCGTAGCCTCGGGAGCTCCCCGAAAGAAACTGTACCATGACACCATTCACCCCAGTCCAGCTGGAATCACCAGCCTGGCAATGAATTTTCGCTTGTCTATACCTGGCCCTGCGTCCACGACTCAGTCCGAAACGCGCAATCTTGACCCCACATTGACCCCACATTACCAATCTTTCCGTGCTGTTGATGAAGATTTTCCTAATCTTAAAACACGTGCAGGAAACGACCAATCTCTTCATCACAGACATCCTTTCCACAGATCTCACCAGCCCCCTCCACCTTCACATCCTAGTAATGTATACCCCCTTGCAAGAGAGAGCTCGCACTATGCGACCAGTGAACAGGTATGTGACTTGCAAGAATCGCAACCACCCAACCAAAACCCACATAGCTCTAATCATCCCTCACTGACTGCCCACCCCAATCAATTCCATCCCCTTTCCAGTGAAAACTCACGCTTTACAGAGCAGGCTTCTCGTGGTTCTTACCCACCACCTCAAAATCACTTCAGTCCATGGGCAGACTGTGATATAGTATCTGTATCTCGTTCCCACCAGCCTCCACATTCATTACCACAACACCCGTATCCCCCTACCGCATACACCCCCCATTATCTCCCGGACTTTTCCCCCTACCACCCACAGGGGATCAACCGCTATCCCTTTTCTCAGTACCCCTTTCCACCTTCCCCTTCACTATCCTATCCTTCACAACACATGCCAAAGCTTGCCCCTCACGCCACGCGTGGTCTCCCATCCTTCTTTACTCCACTACCACGCACCATCCTTACACACTGATGGACATTTTCAGTTCATTGCACACTAGCACTGAACACTAACTAAATGAGCGTAAAACAGGCGCATCGACGAATTTATAGCAAATTCAAGCATTATAAATACAGTTCGTTTGTAGTGTAGTAGTTTTGTAGTCTGTCACATATATTTTTGAATGATATTGAAATAAAAAATTTGTTGTGTTGAATGATGAATGTTTTGTCTGCCCTTGCCACAATCTATTATTCCGTTGGTTTTCGTTTTAGCGAGTGGTTGTTGTCCACTTTCTTTGCGGTTAGTATTAAACGTTGACAACTTGCATCGACCTCCTATTTGCACAGAGACCGTGCTTCTAATTGTTTCTGTGAATCCATATTATCTTGAAGCTTGAGTTTGCTACTTGCTTATTGTTAATTTTATCAGTTTTCCTGATTTTTATTCTGTTTGTATTCTTCTGTTGGTGTCGTTCGCATATTTTCGTCCAATCTTTTATTTCAAAATTATATGTACTATGGCGACAAATTTAAATCATAAGCAAGGCCTTCGTTTTGGGCACGTGAATATCTATCACCTGTACAATAAATTGCATGATGTAAACAACCTGATCAGTCAAACTCCATACCTCCACATGCTTGGTATCACTGAGACTCGTCTTGATGAAAACAAATCTAATGACATTTTATCAATTCCTAATTATTCCTTCATTCGTCAAGATGCTCAATATCCTGGTCAAACAGGAATTGGCGTCTATATTCATGAGAACATCTTACATTCTATCAAAAGACGTTCTGACTTAGAATCCAAAAATGTGGAGTGTATGTGGTTTGAAATAAAAGCGTATAAATCTCAATCGTTTCTTGTAGGAATTTTGTACAGAAATCCGTCGTCTGCATATATTTGGTATGATTATTTTGTTCAAATGATGGAAAAATGTCAGTGCAACAAATAGAGATATTCTTTTACTCGGTGATTTTAATATTGACTTGCATAAACCACAACATTCCTGGAAATCCACGTTATCCATGTTTGGTCTCCATCAGCTTGTAAAGGAATCAACTCGAATAACACCGAACTCCTCAACTCTTCTGGATCATATTTACACCAATCAGAGGAATAGAGTTGATAAAGTACTGGTGATTCAAAGTGGCATGAGTGACCACTGTCCTACTATTTGCACATGGCTATGTGAGCGTGAAAAGTATACGAAAACAGAGCATAATTACATACAATACAGGTCCTTTAAAAACTTCGATAAAAACGCATTTTTGTTTGAGCTTAGTTTAATTTCATTTGCGAATGTTCTGAACAAGACGGATCCAAATGAAGCTCTTGAAGAATTCTATTCACTCTTCCTTCCCGTTATAAATAAACATGCACCTATGTGTAAGAAGAGAGTAAAAAGTCCAACACTTCCAAACTGGCTAACTCCCAAAATAATGGAAGCTATGAAACAGCGAGACAGATACAAAAAGAATAAGCAGTTTAATGAATATAAAATTCTAAGAAACAAAGTCAATACTCTTGTTAAAATGTCCAAGAAGAATTATTTTCAGAAAATAATTGAAAATGGGGGGGATACCGCTTCACTCTGGAAAGCAATGAATGAAATCACACACAAATCACGTAATCAGAACCATGTGAGTAAAGCTACCTTCTCTGAAGAAGAATACAACAGCCACTTCTTAAGCATAGCCAACATTGGTCTCAAAGGTAAACATGAATACACCACCCCATGTAGACTAGAAGACTTTTGTAATCAAAGAAGATCTTCAAACTCTTTCGCATTCCCCCCGCTGGCCGTAAATGAAGTAGGAAAATATATTATGGATCTACAAAACAAGCGTTCGACGGGTCCAGATAACATCAATTCTTTTATCCTAAAAATATCTCTGCCATACATTGTTGAAATTGTAACTTATGTTCTTAATCTAAGTCTTGAAAAAGGTGTATTTCCGACTTCACTCAAAATTGCCAAAGTCATCCCACTACCAAAAATCAAAACCCCGAATGGTCTCAATGATTATAGACCCATTTCTTTGTTATCAAATTTGTCCAAACCCTTGGAAAAACATATGCATAAACATCTTTTGCAATATATAGAAAACCACAAACTGTTCCATAATTTGCAGTCTGGATTTCGTAAACATCATTCTTGTCACACAGCGCTAACCAGATTATGTGACACATGGTTATCAGCTATAAATCGATCAAAAGTTACCGGAGCAGTTTTTCTTGATTTCAAGAAGGCTTTCGATTTAGTCGACCATAGCATATTATTAACAAAATTAAGCCTTTATGTTAATAGCAATAACACCACTTCGTTCCTCAAATCGTACCTCTCAGACAGAAAACAATGTGTCCATTTAAATGGTAAATCGTCAAGCTATAAAACTTTAACATGTGGCGTTCCTCAAGGCTCAATTATGGGTCCACTTCTCTTTTGTTTATTTATCAACGATTTACCCTTATCTCTTGAAAACTCAAACATATCATGCGAATTATTTGCTGATGACAATACTCTACATACTTCTGACAAAGATCTGTCCAAAGTCCAGCTTTCACTTCAGCAAGGTCTGTTGGATGTGCAAAACTGGTGCAAAGAAAACAAAATGTTACTCAACCCCATAAAAACAAAATCAATGGTAATAACTACAAGACAGAAGCATCAAATACAGCCTCTTAATTTAAACCTGGACATTGATTCTAAACCAATTACTCAAGTCCATGAACATAAACTACTTGGTGTAGTTATTGATGACGAATTAAACTGGCACTGCCATGTAAATAAGGTTAGCAAAACTTTATCTAGAAATTTGTTTCTACTTAAGCAACTAAAGCAATATGTAGGACTTGAAGCTAGAAAAATATTTTTCTATGCACACTGTTTGTCTCATATAAATTATGCATCATCGATCTGGTGTATGGCGAGTGATAACACTTTAAAAAGTTTGAACTCTCTTCACCGACGAGCTGTTAAGCTTATTCACACTGACCCGACTTTGACCACTGTACAAAAAAATGAAAACTTTGCAAATATTACCTTTGGATAAGCAATTTATTTACAACAAAGCAATGCTTATGTACAAAGTTCACACAAATCAATCACCTGAATACCTAAAGGTCCTTCTCTCTGCAGCCCCAAACAGTCGATCCATCAGATCTAAAAGGTATTTATTGCCCTTACCACACACTGATAAATTTAAATCCAGCTTTTCCTTTTCTGGACCTTCAATCTGGAACCTCCTCCCTACACAAATCCAACAACAGACAACAGTTGGCGGTTTCAAAACAAAATTACGCTACCACTTATTCAATCAAATAAAATAAACCAATATTATTAATGCTCAGTTGGTAATTATGTCACAGCCTTAATTTTCATAACGTATGTATTAAGTTTTATTTTTTTTAAAAATAATATTTTGTAATATAAACTGTATCAAAATTGCAAATGTAAAATTCATGTTGTAATGTATATCATTAATGCGCATGTAAAAGTGAAATGTATTGCATCATATCGATTAATTTGTTTCCTAAATATGTAAAATTTTTGTTGCTGTGTACTTTGCTTTTAACTAATTAAACCTCTTAAGATTGTTTCATTGCTATTGTCTCCTAAATAAGATTTGCTTTTAATGTTTCTAGCCGTTTATTATAGTAGTAGTGGTGGTATATATAGTTGTAGCAGTAATGGTGGTTGTGTTTTTTGTTTCGTAATTTTTTTTTTTTTTTTTTTTAGTATTTGTTGTAATAAACGTGTTTTTTTTTTTAATGTAATTATTTTTAAATTGTCTAGTACATTTTGATGTTGTCGTTGTTATCTTATTACAAAAGGTCTGATTGTAAGAATAGGCTCATGCCTAAAATCTTAACCTTTTAAAATAAAGTTCTGAAGTCTGAAGTCTGAAGTCTCTCTCTCTCTCTCTCCTCTCTCCGGTCTTTCTAGCGCTGTCTCTGCCATAGGCCAGGTAGTAAGGTTAGCCATTCGAAGGTAAAATCTTTATCCTATGAAGCGGCTCAATGTTTTCTCTCTCTGCAAAGTGTCAGATTTATTTTTTTCCAAGGATTTGATATTTTGAGACTCGCCTAAATCCCAGTTGCTGCAAAATTCCTTCACGCCTTGGTAATTTCTTAGTGTCAGAAAAGGAGGTGTACAAATACTGGGACAGTGATTGTATTGTTTATTTGGACGGAAAGCCGACACGACTGCGATACTTCATGTTTAATTTCCTAAAAATAGCTTTCCACGACCTTTTCGGTATTAAATAATTTGCTGTAACAGTGGCAAATAATGGGTCTGTTACTCTTGGTATAATTTGGTCGTCAACAGTCACGTCGGATTCGATGTCGGCCCTTATTGGAAATAGTAAGATAAGATAAGATAACAATTTTATTTAACAAGGGTAAAAGATTAAGCACTGGGTGTGCTTTTTTACATCCTGCCCTTGGATAGTCGCACAAATAGCTATTAAATAATAAAATGACCTTTAGTGGAAGAGATAAAAGCACAAAAAATGGAAGCAAATGGTTCGACCATCTGAATTACACATTATATAATTTACCAATAATTGTTTTCCCAGGGATTCTCATGGTGACCATTCATATTAATCTGCCTAGTTAATGTCGTTAACCAGGCTGTTTATTCTAGGTTCTGGAAGTTTGCAAATATAATTTTATACTTGCCTAGAAGTATTTATCAATAAAGTTTTCCCCAACTGTATATTAAACATTTACTCAACACCTTCTAATTATAAAAAAGTTGTATTGTAAAAGCGCGCTTTTCAATTCAAAGAGAGACTCAAGACGTTGGACACAGAAATTTAACCTGAACATTTTGTTTTGACTGAAGGTAGGATCGAACCCACATTGCCCAAGACCAATGTACACAAGGCTTGCGCCATGCTCCACTGGACCACACAAAATAGTTCTGGTAGGCCTCTCTCTGTTCGGGTACTATACTATGTAAGGGAGAAGACCTCAAAGGCTCAGCTCCGCTGTGTGAGACAGTGTCCAGATCAGCTGCTTAGCAAACAACACGGTGCAGAATACTACTAGTTGAATAAAAAGTGCGTTTTAATAATTCTTCTCGTACAAGATTTTTATGCCGAATCCGTAGTCTCTTGTGGGGGTAGTGGTGTCGTTTTGTTTGTTTGTTTGTTTGTTTGTTTGGGGGGTATAGGAAGAGAGAGAGAGAGGGGAGGGGGGGGGATTTGGATTCGACCGACTGTCTTTGCAGGACACTGTCCAGCTTCCTCTAGGGGACAGAAACTGACTGAATTTGCATCAGGTCGTCCGTTGGAAGGATTGAATCGAGGGAATGTTGAGTAGTCAGCAACGTAACCGCGGAATTCCGAAAAACTTATGCTTCGTTAATCCAGAGCATATGAGCGACGACCCGACCATTATCACCTTGAATATTGCAGTCATGCAAAACTAAAAAATTGCGAAATAAATTTAGTAGAAGTCTAATCGTCCACGTTGGTATTTATTTTATATTGCATTATTTATTGATATTAACGTCTATCACATCTATGATACTAGACCAATAAAACATAAATAAATTAACATAACACGGTGCGTGTAACTATAATCCTTCTGGCAAAAGTCAGCAGTCTCTTGAGGGGGACCTGGGATTCCACAAAGACAATAAACAACCCTAACAACAAAATGGGGAAATGAAAAAGTGCCCATGTCAGTAGTCCACCGAACAGGAAGGTTTTAGCTGTTCTCATAAGGTAAAAACAAAGGTAAAAAGTTTCTGCTCCCAAAGGCTTTCTGCTTGTAAGAGAAAGAGGCGCTTCTCTCTCTCTCTCTCTCTCTCTCTCTCTCTCTCTCTCTCTCTCTCTCTCTCTCTCTCTCTCTCTCTCTCTCTCTCTCTCTCTCTCTCTCTAAAAGAGGCGCTTCTCTCTCTCTCTCTCTCTCTCTCTCTCTCTCTCTCTCTCTCTCTCTCTCTCTCTCTCTCTCTCTCTCTCTCTCTCTCTCTCTTTCTCTTCCTGGTTTGGATAGTGCTTGTGGGTTGCCCAAGTTCTAATTTCACGTCATAGTTATGTTATTATTTGTATAGGTCTATGTGTGGGTACGGGAATTAGTTATTCATTACTTACAGGGTCCAGCGGACTGCAAAGAGCCGAATCAGGACCACAAAATCAAGACCACAACTTTGCTGAAAGAGGACTCACTCGGGATCCGCATAAAAGATCTGCTGAAACAACCCCAGCGGTAAACTGAAGGCACTTCACCAGCCGGTAAAATATAAAATAAAGGCATCCCAAGCATGGGATGCTGAGGCTATACTCTAATTTATCGAACCTCCGTTTACAAAAACAAAATAGAATACACACATCATTCATTATAAAATATCAACAAAAACACATACATATAAAATGCCTAAATTGCCAAATAATAACATCATAGGAAACCCAAGAGACCCTTTGGCAGAAAACGTCCAAGCTGATAAAACAGACCTCCCACACAAATGAGGAGTTTTGTCCCGGAAGAGGTTTCAAGAAAAAAGGTAGGTGACTGGTCTAGCGAAGAAGAAGATAGTATAGTATAGATTGATAGAACAGAGTAGAAATGAGAAAGAACAAATGAGAAAGACAGCGGCAATGGGAAATTAAAGCACTGAATTTTCAGAAAGTGGGGATACTATTTATAGACAAAAAACCGGCACCCCCACAGAGAAGGGAAGGAAGGAGGGGTACGGGAATAGGGTGGTTTATCCAAAAACAGTTTAAGAAATGCATGAGTGGGTGCTGACTTATTTGTGTATCTGTATGGTGCATTCAAGACTTAAGAAAATTTCACCAAGAATGTGAGAGAGGTTGATGTATGTGAGTGTGTGATTAAAGGAGTGTGTGTACTGTCTTTTTAGAACAACGTTGGGGTAAATGGCTGTAGATGTCATGTGGGGTCTTGCGTTTTTGTTCCTTTTGATTTACTGTGACCTTCTATTTAGTACCGTCTTGTTTCACCATGTGTCCTCCCCCTCCCCCCCCCCCTTGTTTTCCTGATGTATTTGCTTTGCTTATAATTGTATGAAATGGGCCCAGAGCCAATTCATTACATCGTATCGTGTGTGTGTGTGTGTCTTTGTCTTGGTATATTAGCAAAGAAAGGGAAAATACTGAGAAAGAACACCGAACGTTGAATGACAAATAATGAGCTGACTGCGAATTTATCATCTTCACGTTCGGATTCGACGTTTTGAACTGATAATTGCTTAGCTAAAAGTGGTACATAAATAATAATAATAATAATATTAATAATAATAATAATAATAATAATAATAATAATAATAATAATAATAATAATAATAATAATATTATTATTATTATTATTATTATTATTATTATTATTGTTATTATTATTATTATTATTATTATTATTATTATTATTATTATTATTATTATTATTATTATTATTATTATTATTGTTATTATTATTATTATTATTATTATTATTATTATTAATATTTTATTCGTTTATTAATTTAAAAAAATTTTAATTTTTTTTTACAATTATTATTTTTTTAATTATTATTATTTGTTTTGCCATCGACAATTGATAGTGAAACCCTTCAAAGAATTCTCAACGCTTTCGATGCAATGATTATCGCCACATCATCCTCCTCCTCACAAATTCAGTATCGCAGTGACCTTGTTCCTCGTGTAGTCTTGGTTCAAATAAAATATTGCCAGCGAAAGTATTTCAACAAATCATCACGAGACTTGGAGCATTTTGACGGATGGTAAGTGCTCATCATGACGCCATTAATGTCGTTCTTTTTTCCGGGGGTTTGAATAATGTCCTTTTTGACGAAATCAAAAATGCTTTTCAGAAGATGCTGGCATTTGATTACTTTGATCGCGGATTGCGGGAGTTAAGGGGAGGGAAGTGGGGAGGTTGGGACGTAGAGGAGGTTAGATGGAATGGTTATATAATAACTGCAGATATAAGTGATTTGGCCTTGGGACGGTAGGAGCAAGTTGTTGCAGTGGGATTAGAACAGTTTAATGATGCAGACGAATGCTTTCGTAAACATCCGCTTGACCCGGAAGTAGAATGTCTCGCTTTGCAAAGACGTTGATGAGATGGACACGATCTTGGGTCCGATAAATCCACGTTCTACGTCATCGTTTTAATGCACAGTGGGAGTCCAGACATGGAAGAAGTCGGCTTTCCGGGAAAGTGTCCTCTCTGATGTCCTTGCCTGCGTCCCTCTGCTAATATAATTATTTAACTCCCAGATGATGGCACGGGCAGTTTAGTAGGTTGACCCGTTAGTTATTTACATTATTGTCTTGATTTGTGCCTTGGGATTTCGCGGTTAAGTGTGCATTTCATTATTATGATATTATGTAACCCTTCGGGTTAAATTATAGAATACGTCATCAGTAGTATACATCTAATGTCCCAATAAATGCGTCAGTTGTACTGCGCCGTAAACGTTGTACACCAATTGTCACTCTCTGCCTCACGTCTTTCTCCTCACAAACACCTTTATGACGTAACATTTCATTTAGTTCTAAAATATGATTTAAGAGAAGACCGCGTATATATAATTATAGCACTTATTATTATTATTATTATTATTATTATTATTATTATTATTATTATTATTATTATTATTATTATTATTATTGTTATTATTATTATTATTATTATTATTATCATCATGATGATGGTGGTGGTGATGATGATGATGATGATGACGATTACAATAATAATAATAATAATAATAATAATAATAATAATAATAATAATAATAATAATAATAATAATAATAATAATAATAATAATAATTATTATTATTATTATTATTATTATTATTTATTGTTGTTTCGTATTGTCCTATGGGCTATACAATACTTAATAACAAATACATTATGAAGTCTCTCTCTCTCACTCCCTCACTCTCTATGTCCTCTCTCAACCCTTCCCTCCACCCACCTCCCAAGAAAAAGTCACACTCAAACCTTCCGTGCAATGAAAGGTTGATATTATTATTAACGGCCTTTGTTTGATGGGGTGCGCTTGTTATATGTTTCTGCGACTAAGATGCCATAAGATCTGGCTGCCGCCACGTCATCGGCCCATATCCGTAATCAAGTGCGAAGTGGGTCATTAAAATGGACGGCGTGTTCTTTCTAAGAAGATGTTTTAAAAAAAGTTACCCTTATGATGATGATGAAGATGCTGCTGCTGCTGATGATGATGATGTAGACTTGTGGGGCGCAGATTTCTATATCACATGCGCTCAATGCGCGCACTTTTAGTGCCCCAGCCATCAGGGGGAAAAATGCTACTGAAAAAGTTTTCAGTCCCTTTCTGAAGTTTTCCAAAGAAAAGAGAGACAGCGACAGTGGGAATTTAAAGCACTAAATTTCCAGAAAGTGGGGATACTATTTATATTGAGTGCTTTAAATTCCCACTGTCGCTGTCTTTCTCATTTGTTCTTTCTCATTCCTGCTCTGTTCTATCAATCTGCTATACTATCTTCTTCTTCGCTAGACCAGTCACCTACATTTTTTCTTGAAAACTCTTCCGGGACAAAAACTCCTTATTTGTGTGTGAGGTCTGTTGGATCAGCTTGGGAATATTGGACGCTTTCTGCCAGGTGGTCACTAGGGTTTCCTAAGATGTTATTAGTTAGCAATGTAGGCATTTTATATGTATGTGTTTTGTTGATATTTTATAATGATTTTTTTAATTCTATTTTGTTTTTGTAAACGGGGTTTCAATAAATTAGAGTACAGCCTCAGCGTCCCCTGCTTGGGATGTCTTTATTGTAAAGTGACTGGCTGGTGGAGAGCTTTCAGGTTTACCACTGGGGTTGTTTCAGCAGATCTTTTATGCGGATCAGGGGTTGTCCGGTCCTGATTTGGCTCGGAAGAGTCCGCTGGACCTAAAGCAATAATAATGTAATGTAATGTACTGTAATGTAATGAAATGTACCCCACCCCTTTCTAAAGTATACAACTGTTCTGGTCAAAATCCATCTACATTATATAAACGGAACAAAAAAAACAACAACAAATTATTGAAAACATGTTTTTGCATGAGAGTGACTAAAATAACGTATGTACTTTAAGGTACGATAAATAAAACAACACAAATAAGAAGAGGGTGGAACAGAGTGATTATGGTGAAGGTGGAGGGTGGCAACATTTGGAACAAACGAGAGAGAGAGAGAGAGAGAGAGAGAGAGAGAGAGAGAGAGAGAGAGAGAGAGAGAGAGACTTTGACTTTGACTTTGACAATTTATTAGCATTTTGGCCATAGGCCCATATGCCCACACGCACGCGCCACATGCGCGGACACACACCCACTCACACGCACATAATCCGAGCGTCGGCCACCGAAGTGTGAAAATATTGTAATGATACACTGCGAATACACAATTAATAGATATATAAGCTTACATATATGTACATATACGCACACACACATATACACACATACATACAAATACATACATACAAATACATACATATATATACATACATATATATACATATACATATATATGCACCTGCACAAATGTAACAAAAAAAAACTTTTTCCTTGGAAGCAAGGCTTCAATATGTCGTGTAGTGCACCATATAGACGAAGAAAAAAATGTAAATACTGCTTCAAATAAAAGTGTGGCGATTGTCATGCAGAAGAGGGACAATTGGATATTATAATATATATACACTACTTCAACGATTCTACCAACATTTTACGCCTTGAGAATGCGTGGTATACAAATTTACTTAAGGATCGTACGTGGACAAGGTCTTTTCTTTGAATTAGGTTTGTTATACATGCAGGTCGATTAGACAAAAAACGAGTTCTTAGATCATTATACATGGGTAAGATATACAAAAAGTGATATTCATTCTCGACAATGTTTTTACAAACAATGCAATTTCTAGCTAACACGTCTTCATTGTATCTGTGGGCATTGTTGTTGATGGGCGAGAGAGAGAGAGAGAGAGAGAGAGAGAGAGAGAGAGAGAGAGAGAGAGAGAGAGAGAGAGAGTAACATTAAATTATCGCTTGTTTTCATAGTGGACCAACAGAAATAAACTGCACGTTCCATAATAGAACCGGCGTGATGTCAGCGTGGTAGGCTTACTTTGCGTTATTGTAGCAATGACGATAATGCCTCTCGAGAATCAGCAACTAAAATAAGCACCATGTTTTACTATGGAAAACAAAGGTTCTATTAATACAATCATGTAAATGGATTTTGGGGTGTAAAGATACCATTATTTGAATAGAAATAGTCTAAATTACTACATAAAGAAATAAATAACATTTTCACACACACACAAACACCCCCCCCCCCACCACACACACACAAACTGTGCTAGATATTTTAGGATGAAGAAACAAAAAAATTATTTGGATGGGAAATAAACAAAAAGTTATGAATATTCGAAAAAAACGCAAATGCTGATTTCTAGTTTCCTCCTCTTTTTTAAAAAATAGTTTTTGAAAGAGAAATAATGCAGATCTTTTTTTCAAACATCAATCAGACAAGAGATCATTTTAAACAGAAATCATGCGGGAGATCTTTTTTGTTTTTTTTTTGTTACCCGAAATCAATGCAGGAGAGCTTTTGGGTTTTGCTTTTTATTTGTTGGTTTGTTTTGGACCTATGCATACGAGCTTTGTTTTTAACGGAAGTCATGCAGTAGAGCTGAATTTTGGTTTGGTTTGGTTTTGGGACGGAACAATAGGCAGCAAATGGACAGACGAGAAACTAATGAATTATGCCATCACCAGACATTGTTTACGCAAGCAAATCCATTGTATCGTTAGCAGAGTAAACACGCATTCTTTCAAGCATTTTCATCTCCAAACCTCCCCTCCCTACATTTTTTCTCTTCCACGCAAATACTATTATATCATCATCATCATCATCATCATCATCATCATCATCATCATCATCATCATCATCATCATCATCATCATCATCATCATCATCATCATCATCATTTTTCTCCTTCTTCTTCTTCTTCTTCTTCTTCTTCTTCTTCTTCTTCTTCTTCTTCTTCTTCTTCTTGTCATCACCGTATTTGCCATCGTCATCCTACATTGTCGGCATCATCATCTCCATCATCATCAACATCATCATCATCATCATCATCGTCATCATCATCATCATCATCATCATCATCATCATCATCA